>MU105592.1:487803-568482 GCA_012274485.2 Sinapis alba
TTCAACTTTTTGTTTAGTCAAAGCGTAATCAGCTCCATTTGATTGTAACATTTTTTTAAAAATCTTGGTACTTCTTTCTTTGCTTTTTGAAAGAAAGAATGGCATGAACAATTGAACGCACATTTCAGTAACATATTGGTTGGTGATAAAGGTTAAATCAACTGATACATACTAGCTTTACTAGATTATTTGTTACTCATTCAACAAAACTAACTTTGCTTTATACAGATTTAAATAATTATAAATAAGCATAACACTGAAGCAAAACTGGTAACAAATGCATGTTGTGGGTTTGATTTGTAACGTCCAAACCTTGCATGTAGTCTCACCTCTCCCCGACCGTTATTGATGTTCACGTTTTCTCTATATGGAAACAGTTGGCTTATGATCTTTAAAATGTTAGGAAAGATTCTTTTTATACTATATGTTTTACTGTAATCCTAATCTGGAATTACCTTTTAATTAGGCCATTCAAACCAAAACTGATGATTATCCAAAACTGATGTAGACTAAACCAACTACCCGCAAAATTACTTGCTTTAGTTTAAAATAATAAAAATAATTATCCGTAAAAACTAAAAACCATAAAAACCTTAAAACAATAAAGATAATTATTTAAAATAATTAATAATCTTCAAACTATACAATACATCATTCTCTCCGGATTAGAGAAGATTCGTCCTCGAAAGATCTTCGATTATTTATCTTTTTTTTTTTCTTCTTTTTTTCTTCTGTATAAAAAAATCTTCAAACCGGGAACCAAACTCTAATTTTCTCTCAAAATAGATGTGCGCCACCTAAGTCTTCTCCGCCCAGATCTGTTGCCTTCCGGGATCTGGTGTTCATCACCGGCTCCGGAGAGGCCCTTTCTTCGTCTCCTTTGTCTGTTTCGTCGTTTTTGGTTGTCCAAGAATCTTTTTAATGGCGATTTCACCTCCCTTTTTGACAGCATACTCACTGATTGGCCTGGTCAAGATGTGTGGTGTGTCTGTAGTGGAGCTTTATCGGGTTGTTCCTCTCCGGCGAGGTAAAGTTGTGGCCTACGGTTGCTTTGATATGTGACTTTGTTGTAGTCTTGTTTGGTTTAGAGTTGACTAGACTTTCAGTTGGAGCCTTAGTAGAGCACTAGAATCCGTTTTGACGGGTTATTATATGGCAAGACTAAGTATTCTGGGATTGGTGTATCTCGTGCTTGTTTGGCTCGTTAGTTGTTAGTGGGTTCTCCTACTTCTTTGTGTCTCCTCGAGCAATTGGTGTTTCATGTTTGTCAAGGTCTCGTTTTTGGGTTCAACTTCTGGAAGGTATACAGCTGCGGAGCCATCTATTTGCTTTTTCTATGTGACTAGTTTGCGGAGTGAGGTACTAAGACGAAGCAGTGGTTTCGATTTTCAGCTCATCGCTTGCGAGGAAGTGACCATCCTTCTGCTTGTAGATGGTGGAGTATGGGTACACAAGGGTCCGCGTGTATGATCTTCTGATCCTTTTAGTTGTTTTCCCCTCTTCGTGTTTCAAGGTTCGACCTGGTGCCTTGGTCTCTTTTGGTGTTGGCGGCTTGTTGTAGACGTGGTGTTAGTGGTTATTGGCCTTATGTCTGTTTCAGTCTGACGTTGGTTTATGCCGGGTTGTTTCATGTGAGATTCTGGTGTTGACCTATGCGGAATTGTGGTCTTCTCAAGTCTCTGTTATGTTCTTATGGTCTCAGCCCGAGCTTATTCTGGTTCTTTGGAATTTCTCGTTGAATTGTCGACTGTGTGGAGCTTATCATTTTGGTTGATTGATGAGAAACACTTGCCCTCTATTTAGTTATGGTTCTTCATTGTTGTTATCATGTCCTTTTGGTTTGGCTTTTTAGTCTTGTGTGGTTTGTTGAGGGTAGACTAAAGTTCAAAAGGCTGTTCGGTAGAGTGGCAAGTTGTTTCTTTTCTTAAGGTCTGTAACATATTGTACTTCAATCTCCTGTTAATGCAATTCAAAGGTGACAAAAAAAAAATCTTCAAACCATAAAATATATTGTTGTTTTAAGGCCTCTTCATTCGCCAACAAAATATTCCAGCTGGTGACATATTAAATGTCATCGATCCCTTCTTGCACTTTACGGAAAAATTGGGTAATTCTTCCAAGACGTCTTCATCGCCGTACGGTAACAACATAGCATGGTTATATACGTTGATCTTGCCATGTATGCTTGATCTTGCCACATAAACTTAATTGTCTATTAATCTCTTGCCATCTTCATCTTGAATCTCACCTTCATCATCATAAACATCGAATATTAGATCTCCTACAATTTCTCTGTAAAATATCTCTTTACTTCTTACGAACAAATTTTCCATGATTCTAGAATCGAGTTTTGATTAAGAAACCAAAACACCAGCTCTGATACCACTTGATGTAGCGGAAGTTACGATAACACAAAGATTTTATTTAGTCTAAGAATGTCTAAAATCAATGTCTTCTTAAATTCGTTGAGATCACCAATGATCTATCGAAAACAATGAACAAAGTGAGAACTCTCAATTTTATTAATTAAATCATAAACTGAATACAAACGTAGCCTAGATGACTATATATAAGAAAACCATAAGAACCCTAAAACAATAAAGATGATAATCTAAAATAACTAATAAAATAACTAATAAGATATGTAGAATATTTCTAAATATCTATCTACATCAGTTTCTTCCAAAGTCGCAAGACTTGCCGGGTCTTCCAGTTTGTCAGCTATAGCCAAAAAGAAAAGTAAATCCATCTCTACCATTGGTTGCTTTGTCACCGATGTTGTAGCTTCCAGATAGATATGCTTCTCTTGTTTCGTCTGATAGGTCTCTGATTAGAGATCATACCGTTTGAGCCTTTTCATGCTTTTCCCGGGCTCTGGAGAAAGCTTTAATGTGAGGCTGCTGCCTCTAGTCTTCTCTCAGGCTCTTTGCCCAACGGTCTTCTGCTTCTGGTTAGCTATGTCCTGTTCTTGGTAGGCCAGACAAGGCCACCATGGGTGCGACTAGTCAACATGGCTACTGATTCTGCTTCTCTGCCGATGCATGCTTTGGATTTACTTAACGTTCAAGTGCCTACTACTCTTCCATGTGGAAAGGATCTGAAGTCCACTCAGGTTAACATCAATGCTGCTTAAATCATCTCGTAAATACTCAAAGTCTCGACCAAGTCTATCTACAACAATGAATCACATGATGAGGATATTCTTATTGGCAACAGAAATTTGCATTCATCTCATGATACACAAACTCTGGATCCCCCAAAATCTGATGTTAAATAAACAAACTGGGGACATGAGCTGGAGGTCAGCTGCCGGAGGTAGGGACTATGTATTTGCAAATTCCCAAGTAATAGCTCCTAACACTGAGCTCGGAGGGGTTATTACAGATAAACTTTCTGATAATGTTGTGGTTGTATGTAACGAGGAAAAAAATTGGTCGGAATTCTGTTCTCCCTTCCGGATATATTTTACTACAGCCATATGGTGATATTGTTGGTAATTCAGGTGTTGCTGGTAAAAATGTTGTTGATACTGCATCAAATATAAAAGAGTTTGTGGATGCAGTTTTAGGTTTTGTTTTATTGGTATCTAACATGGATAAAGCTGTTAACAATGCTGAACCTGCTGTTGAAAAGGAGGTTGTAGAATTTTTCTTCCTGGTTTCTGACAGGAAGTATGACTGAAAAGTCACAAAAACCTAATCCCCACATTAATATTGTATTTTGGTGGAATGTAAGAAGGCTGAATAGTGATAAACGTCACAGTATGACAAATGAAATTAATATCCATCGGGAGCTATTTTGGAACACACATTTTGGAGGTTAATAAGGAGTTGATTTCTCAGGCTTTCCCCCTAGGATGTAAATTTTTTGGTAACTATAAGAAGAATGATTCCGTAAGAATTGTTACTGTATGGAACCCTCGTGTAAGGATCATTTTATTAGGTTTCGTCTCATGCGGTGGTTACCTGTGGAGTTCAAATTCTGTAGGGAAATATTAATATCAAAAACTCATTCGTTTATGGATTCAGTTTATTCGAGGACCCTGCTAGCCTTTTGGCCGATTTAGTTCAGCTGAATGCATCCACTCATGTTTCCAGAATTCTTTAGGAAGTTTTGGGAGATTTTAATCAGATTTTAAGAATCAGTCATCACTTTAATCATCTGAACGCTAGAGTTGATGCATCTGGTATTGAGGATATCAATCTATCTCTCCAGGAAACTGAAATTTGCAAAGCTCAAGCTAAATGCCTTCTTTTTTCTTGGAAGAATAATCACCCTCGCGTCTCACCACTCACCAAAAATCGCTGCTGTCATACCGCTAGGTTAGAGAACCTTCATCCACCTTGGATCTAAACGAAGAGGAGTCGGGCTAGGGTCTGAGGGCACCAATCCAGATCCGATCTTCACAAATATGGACTGTGAAACCCGAAAGCATCCCCCCCCCCCCCCGATGACACCGCTGCACTAGGATGCTTTGAAACAACACCACTGAGAGGAGAGCCATCAGAAAGAGAAAACCAAAAAAAAGACCACATGCAAGAGAAGAAAAGCAAAGAAAAAGAAAGAGGTTATTGTAACATTCCGGTATGTGATATATGGAAATAATTTAAAACCTTTTTGATCACACATCCATTTAGAACTCCATGGTTAAGTGTGCTTGAGCTGGTGTAGTAAAAGGATGAGTGACCTACCAAGAAATACTTTACGGTATCGTGTGAGTGAGGCTAAAGCACGGAAAATGACATATGGTGATTGCAGGTCAGTAAACAAGACTTTCAAGCATCTGAAAAATTAATTCACCTCCCATCGCACATAATGGGATCCGTGAGCGGGAATGGGGGGTCCATTAGCCGTGGGCAGTTGGGGAGTCACAAGTTGTATCAGAGCTGGTTAGCCATCTCGGTTCTGATTCCAAAGGCATCTTGAGACCTGCCGTGGGACGCAACGAGAGCGTTACTGTGATAGCCCGTCCCGCTCACTCGGAACCCCGACTCACAGCGCTGCAGCCCATCGACCCTAACCCCTCACCGTGGGAGGAACTGCCTCCACGTCCACCGGTAGGTTATTGATGCGCTTGGCGTTACTCGAACCCAAGACCTCACCCTTTAACAGCCTTCTCACAGGACAAGCTGTCACCAATTGATCTGCAGTTCAATTGGTGACAGCTTGTCCTGTGAGAAGGCTGTTAAAGGGTGAGGTCTTGGGTTCGAGTAACGCCAAGCGCATCAATAACCTACCGGTGGACGTGGAGGCAGTTCCTCCCACGGTGAGGGGTTAGGGTCGATGCGCTGCAGCGCTGTGAGTCGGGGTTCCGAGTGAGCGGGACGGGCTGTCACAAAAAAACTCGACTTTTATTGTGACAACCTGTCCCGCTCACTCGGACCCCAGATTCACAGCGTTGCAGCGCATCGACCCCAACCCCTCCCTTATGAGTTCTCACTAACTCCATAATTAGGTTGTTGGTGCGCCTCGAACCCAGGACCTCACCCTTTAACAGCCTTCTCACAGGACAAGCTGTCACCAATTGATCTGCAATTGTGACAGCCCGTCCCGCTCACTCGGAACCCCGACTCACAGCGCTGCAGCGCATCGACCCCAACCCCTCCCTTATGAGTTCTAACTAACTCCATAATTAGGTTGTTGGTGCGCCTCGAACCCAGGACCTCACCCTTTAACAGCATTCTCACATGACAAGTTGTCACCAATTGAGCTGCAGTTCAATTGGTGACAGCTTGTCCTGTGAGAATGCTGTTAAAGGGTGAGGTCCTGGGTTCGAGGCGCACCAACAACCTAATTATGGAGTTAGTGAGAACTCATAAGGGAGGGGTTGGGGTCGATGCGCTGCAGCGCTGTGAGTCGGGGTTCCGAGTGAGCGGGACGGGCTGTCACAATAAAAGTTGCAGCTCAATTGGTGACAGTTTGTCCTGTGAGAATGCTGTTAAAGGGTGAGGTCCTGGGTTCGAGGCGCACCAACAACCTAATTATGGAGTTATTGAGAACTCATAAGGGAGGGGTTGGGGTCGATGCGCTGCAGCGCTGTGAGTCGGGGTTCCGAGTGAGCGGGACAGGTTGTCACAGTTACATTCTCTGAGAGGGGTGAATTGTAACATTCCGGTTTGTGATATATAGAAAGGATTAAAAAAATAATTTGCTACCTATCTCANTGAGAACTCATAAGGGAGGGGTTGGGGTCGATGCGCTGCAGCGCTGTGAGTCGGGGTTCCGAGTGAGCGGGACAGGTTGTCACAGTTACATTCTCTGAGAGGGGTGAATTGTAACATTCCGGTTTGTGATATATAGAAAGGATTAAAAAAATAATTTGCTACCTATCTCATAAAAGTGACTTACCTTTTCGGTCACACATCCATTTAGAACCTAAGGGTTAAGTGTGCTTGAGCCGGAGTAGCGAAATGATGGATCACCTACCAGGAAATAATTTGCGGTATCGTGTAAATGATATTAAAGCACGAGAAAATGTCATATGATGATTGTAGAGTTAGTAAACAAAGATTTCAAACCTCTAAAAAAAATAATGCATTGTCTATCGTATGGTATGAAATCCATGAACCGAGTAAACAAACATAAAAGCCCATTAACTAAAGACGATTAGGACGTTACAAAGACCCTCTCACAGCACCAGTGACGGACCAAACCATTGGAGAAGCGAAGAAAGAATCACCTTTTTGTTTTTGGTAAAGAGCATTTTTATTTTTAATTTTAATCACATATTTCATACATTCATGTCAATTATCTTTCCAATTTATCATTAGTCTCTATCCCTTTAATTCTATTTTTCTCCTCTAATATATTCTCATGCTTTTAAGCGTCTATTATCCATAATTAATTTTGTTTGAAACATATATTAAAGTTTTTTTTTTTGAAAACATATATATATTAAGTTCTGGTAGCATGCTATCATATAATTGTTAGAAATACTAAAATTTTAATTTTATGAAAAATACCAAAATTTTAAGCATGTTAAATATTCTATAGTTTCCGAGGAATTTATCCTTGAAAGATATATTTAGTAAACTAAAATGTGGGTATCATTGACCAAGTGTCAAATTAAATTAGCATTATCATGAGATTTGAATCATTTGCGACAACAAAAAGAGACTTAAATCCCAGAAAGAATGTCTATCTTGATCCAAAGGTTGTCTATATATAATGATCAACATATATCAACCACCCAACATTTGCTTAAGTTTGTTCATAATTACACAACTATGATGTTGTTTCCTAAATTTGTGTCTTCTCACATCATTGCTTCTCAGCAGGTGTGTTGTGACATCTCCCGGCTTATCCTAGCCCTACATCAATTATTATTATGCTCCAACTTTTACCTCCAACTAAATCAAAACACAAAAGTTAACATTCCAGATTTATAATATTACATTTTATTCGTTTACAATACCGATAATTAATAATTACTATATATAATTATCATAAATTTTATATTTTTCTAAACATATAGAGAACATATATCTTTTCATAAACTATTATGTGAAAATAAGCCTTTAATTTTTTGTAGCTCTTATAAAATGAAACATCATTGAAATGTTTCATAAGAAAAGGTTCAGGTCCGTCGCTGTAAATAGCATTAACAATGTTTTAAATTCTACTAAATAAATATTAAAATGAGTAAATTTTTGTTCACATGTTATCTTAGAAATTCAAAATGTGTGTGTATATTTCTAAAAAGACCTAAATAAATGGTAAAATTGGATGTGATTTAATTTTATTGATAAGGATGGATATCTGTGAAAACTTTTATAATGAGTGAAGTATAACTGTTTATGTTTATGTATATACACATAGCCGGTCCTAGTCATGGGTGAATCTACGTAGATTAAAGGGTGAATCTACGTAGATTAAAGAGGGGGCAACTGCCACCACAATTTTTTTTTATTGATTTTGTTTAGATAAAAAAATTGTAATCATGAATTTTTATTTTACCCCCACATGCCACAGCTCATTCAATTATGTTATCCAAAGCCCATTTTAGAAATAGATTTATTTTTTACCGAATTAACATAACTATATTAAAGTTACTTAACTAATTTATAAATTAAAAACCCTAATCAACTTATTTTTTGTGTGTTCGTCGTCTTGAAAGTTTGTTCAACAAGTGGTAACTTTTTGTCTTTATTAAATTATTCTTTTATTAATGTGTCATAGTTAATAGTTTATTCTAATTGTATAAAAGCAACCTCTTATAGTATATAAACTAAACTTTTCTACAATTCTACTGAATTTTTGATAAATTGTGCCCTTGAGTAATTTTAAAAGTGGAGTGTGGTTGACTTGGCTTATCTGATGTGATGATGATAAAGTATTATAAAGTTCTCGGTCAACATTATCGTCACTTTCATTGTCAAAGTGGATTTTTAAAATTGATACCTTTCAATTGTATTGTTTAACATAGTTTTTTTTTGTTTTCAAAAAGAAAAATTAATGGAAAAATACTACAAAAAATATCTTCTTTAGTACATGAAACTAATATCAATGATTTGCCACCTAGTGAAAGGAAAGACAAAAGAAAATCTTCTCCAGTACATGATACCAATATTGAAAAAAGTCATCTGACCCTGGTGAAAGGAAAGACATAATGGATTACCCTGCAAATCAAAGAGACGAGGTTAGACGTTGATATCTAACTAAAGGTCCATGTCAACTTTATGGTCATAAATTTAAACAAATATCATAAGGAAGTGGAACAAGGCGATTCAATCCAGATTGGTTTGATAAATATGGTGTTGACTAGAGTATAGCATATCTAAAGAAAGTGCATTTTGCTTATATTGCTACTTATTTAAAGATGAGGTGAGAAATCAAGGTGGAAGTGATGCATTTGTGAAAGAAGGGTTTTATAGTTGGAATAAGCCGGAGCTATAGATTGCTTACTCATATGGGTAAGCCACCCAATAGTTGTCACATTATTGCTTCTCAGAAATGTGAGGATTTGATGAATCAACATCAATCTATAATACATGCTTTGTTTAAGCAAGCTGATAATGTGAAAAATGAGTATTGTATTCGCTTAAATGCTTCGATTGATGCTTCAAGATTCTTGTTATGACAATGATTACCTTTTCGTGGCCATGGTAAGAAAGAAAAGGATGCGAACAAAGGAAATTTCTTGCAGCTTTTGAAATACACATGAGAACAGAATGATGTTATAAGTAAGGCTATTCAGAAAAATGCTCCAGGAAATAACCCGATGATTTCTTCCAAGATTCAAAAAGATATTGTTCATTCCTTTGCAGAAGAAGTACGACAAGCTATTTTAGAAGAAATTGGTCATGGTGTGTTTGGTTTGCTTGTTGATGAATCTGCTGATGTTTCTCATAAAGAGCAGATGGGAGTTGTTTTTCGGTTTGTTGATAAAAGGGGAGCAATCAAAGAACGGTTTATTGGAGTTGTTCATGTAAAAGAAACGTCTTCATTAACTCTGAAATCTGCGATAGTTGATTTGTTTGCTAGATATGGGATGAGCATTACAAAGGTGAGAGGGAAAGTTTATGATAGAGCTAGTAATATGAGAGGTGATTTTAATGGACTGAGGTCATTGGTTGCTAGAGAAAGCAGTTCAGCATATTATGTTCACTGTTTCGCTCATAACCTTCAGTTAGTTGTGGTGTCTGTTGCAAAAAAGAACTTTGATATTGCTGATTTTTTTGATATGATTTCTACATTGTTAAATGTTGTTTGGGGCTTATTGTAAACGATAATATATGTTTCTAGAAATTAAACGTGAAGATTTAGAAAAAAGAATCAAGTGTTGATGTTAAGACTGGGACATGACAAAATCAGGAACGTTTTTTATCAAGATCTGCAACTACTCGTTGGGGTTCTCATCACAAAACAATGTTGAGGTTGGAAGAATTGTTTTCTACCACCATTACAGTTCTGGAGTATATCCAAGCTGAAGGTTGGGAAGACTTACAGAAACGTCAAGCATGTGGTCTTCTGAAATACTTTCACACATTTGATTGTGTGTTCTATTTGCATCTTATGTTACTTATTTTGGGGCTTACTGCGAATTTGTCATTGACTTTGCAACAGAAAGATCAAGATATTTTGAATGCTATGTCACTTATAGAATCCACTAAGCGACAGTTGCAAAAGCTTAGAGATGATGGTTGAGATTTGCTTATGGCTAAAGTTGCTTCTTTCTGTAAGAAAGCTAAAGTTGCTTCTTTCTGTAAGAAACATAATGTTGGAATGCTCATCATGGAAGAAGATTTTTTTGATCTTAGGAATCCAAGAAAGAGAACCAACATAAGCAATATGCATCATTATAAGGTCAACTGCTTTTGCACGGTTCTAGATTTGCAGATTCAAGAGTTCAACGATCGTTTTACAGAGATAACCACTGATCTAATTATCTGTATGGCTGCTTTAAGTCCGGTTGATTCATTCCATGGGTTTGACAAAGAGAAGCTGGTGCGATTAGCTAATTTATATCCAGATGATTTTAGCTATGGTGAGATTTTATCTCTAAAACAACAACTTGATATCTACATTGATAATATACGTAGAGATGAAAGGTTTAATAGTGTAGAAAATCTTGGAGATTTTTCATGTTTGATGGTGAAAACTCAAAAGCATCTTGCACATCCCTTGGTTTACAGACTTTTAAAGTTAGTTCTAACTTTACCAGTTGCTACCGCAAGTGTTGAACGAAGTTTTTCAGCAATGAAACTAGTGAAGACAGATGCACATAACCGAATTGGAGATCAATTTTTAAGTGATTGTATGATTTGCTTTATTGGAAATGCCCGGGCCTAAGTGAAAGTGAAGTGGTGGGCCTACCCATCCCAACCAGGGGTATGTTGGGATTTGCCAAGAGTTATTTGACTCAATTTCAAATGAGAAAGTGATAAAAAGATTCCAAATGATGAATGAGCATAGGGTTATTTTGTAAGAGTTGTTTTTTTATTTGTTGGATTTTTTATAAAACATGATTTTTTATTTGTATTTTTTATTTCGCCCCCCCACAATATATTTATTTTCTAGATCCGCTACTGGTCCTAGTGTTTATTTGAATAGAAGCAAATATTAAAAAGTGGCCTATAAATTAATTGATTCTAGCATTTTTTAAAAAAACATCTTAAAGGAAAATCGAACTCACTTCCTCTTGCCCACATATCAATACCACAACCATTAATGCTACTGAGAAATTTTGCCAAAGCTTAAGGCAACTTATTTAGATAAATTATGTGCGGCTGGAAGCACATGCTTCTTTAGCTTCTGTTAAGGGATGGAACTGTATATACATAACTACTTTGAATGATGGTAAAGAAATATGATTACAAGTATTTGTGAAAATAGGAAGAAGAGAAAACCAATTAAGGAGGGTCTCAGTAAGGATTGTTATCAAAAGCACTAAGAACTTATAGAATAATATCAAACATTATATTTGTTCCTATCCTCTAGACATTATTTGCAAAGTGATTTCACACATTTTATCACTACAATTACTTTCACTAAAAAAGTGATATGACATGATAGAAATGATTGACATGACTTATGGTTAAATGTGACACGATAATTACATTTAAAGTTGAATTCCGTTTGGTAAACTTTTATAATATAGAAATAACTCATAAATCATCATTAAAATAAATCTATTCAAATATGATATTAAATAATATAATGAAAATTTAAAAATATTCTACAAATTTTGAAAATATTAAGTCATTTTTATAATCATAAAATTTTTGTATTAGACAAGATTTACAAAGTTTTATACATTTTATTAAAAATAGAAACTTTTAATATCGCAATACCATTTGTTTCATTTTGATATCTACAAATTTAGATATCTGTTTAGTGTTATTTTGTTGATAATTATAGTTTTTATATCATTTTAAAAAAGTTATACAAATTAATTTAATATATCTTAACCAAAATAAATAAATAAAAATCTATTTAAAATTATAATTTTAAACTATACATATCTTCTTAAAAATAATTTAAAATAAATCAAATTTTAAACATGTATTTTTAATATAATTTAAAATAAATCAAAATTTTAATTTTATCTTAATTTATGTTTAACTAAATTAAAATTTATATTAAAATATTAGTACTAAAATAATAAAATTTAGAATATTAACATAATTTAAATATAGTTTAAATTTAAAAAATTTATTACTGCACATTATGCAGGAAAACACCTAGATTAAAATTTTAAACAAACGCACTCAGTAAACAAAATACAAAAAAATACAAAAAAAAACTTTTAAAAACTTCTTCCAAACTTATCAACAAAACAAGAAAAAGGCCATTGACTTGAACATCAGTTTTAACTTAGTTAGGACTAAAAAACTTAAGCTTATGTCCTTGAGTAACCATACTCCATATCCCACCTATGCAGAATGACAAGCTGAATGAAACTCCCAACCAACCCAATCCCCAATGGAAATACCAGTTGAAATTGTACTTAACCGATTTCTTGATCAAGACCCACATGAAGCAAGGATAAGCAAACGTCACCAGGAGTGTAAGTCCACCAAGCAAACCCTCGAGGCTAGACTAGGCCTGACCATTTTTACCCCAATCTGAAGTACCTATCTAAATTCAAACCGAAAAAACGAAACCGGATCCAAAACGTTATACAAGAATATACAAATGGAACTTATGAGCTTAGTACTTTGGAGTATGGGTATAACACGAACCAAACCGAAATCAAAACTAGGATCCAAAGATATCCAAAATTAGTTAAATATGTTATTATTTTTATATATGTTAAGGTAATTTAGATATTTTATAGTATTCTAAATAATTTTGTAGTTTATTTTATTTGTTATTTTGAATACTTTTCAGTTAGTTTTGATAGTTTAACTAATTTTTAATTAATTTTGTGAATAATTTATATATTTTGAGTTTTTTGTTATTTTTCAGGTTTAAAAAATATATTTTTGGATGATTTCAGACATTGGTTACAATCCGCAGAAGAAACTGAACTGAGCTAGAGGTGATAATTAGTAAAACCCGAATGAGACTTATGAGCATAATACCAAAAATCTTAAAATCTAAATCAACCGAACCAAATCCGATGCCCCCCCCGAACGCCCATGCCTAGGCTAGACAGGAAAGGGAGAGCAACAGCAATGAAAAACGAGACAAAACCGAAAAACACTATGAAACCCTAAATGACCCAGATCGAATAGGGATTGTTGGTTATGCTTGTGTAGCCAGACTCAAAGTTGTCAAAAGCAGGCATGGAGTATATATGAAAGCTTCTCAAGCTACTGAAGACTACTAGGAGAAATGCTGTCACTAATAAACCTATTGAAATGTCGTGAATGTGGAATGCAAAAAGAGCAGCGAGCATATGTCCTGAAGGAGAAATCGGCCAATTCCTACATCAACATAAGCCAATGGTCCCGATCAATACATAAACATGTCAAATGTGCGGAAACATACATCAATTTGTACAAAAATTCAATTTTCATACATAAACTTTCAAAATTTGGTTTTAACATACCTTGACCTAATTTCCGTTAGTCAAACGATAATTTTGTTAACAGATAACATGAAATCGGCCGGTTCCTACATCAACAGGGGCCAACAATCCCGATCAATACATCAACACTCCACTTGTGCGAAAACATACATCAACTAATAAAAAATTGAAACTCAGTACCTGAACTTTTGAAATCTGGTTTTAACATACACTGACCTAATTTCCCATAGCCAAACATTACCAAATATAAATTGTTTGTCACATGTTGATTAAGTAAGCTTTTTATTCAAGGCGCGGGTGTTCAGGTTTGGGTCGGGTATTTTGGGTATTTCGGTATAGGAGTAAAGAACTCGTTCAGATATTTTTATAAATTGGACTGGGTTTGAATATTTTTATTTTGGGTTCTGTTATTTTGGATAAAACCAAAAATCCGAACTATGTAACTTTTTTAAAAAGAACTCTTTGTCTTTATAGATCATTCTGTCTGCAATCACAAATTCTTTGATTCAATTTCACAAACCAAAAATGACGATTTGTCGGTTATGTTCGGGTAGTGTTTCAGGTTTCAGATATAACTGATCGGGTTCGGATATCCAAACTTGTTCAATACAAAATCCGATCGGGTATTTTGCTACTTCGTTTCAGATTTCAGTTTGAGTTTCTTGGGTCAGGTTCAGATTCAGGTTCATGTATTGGATAAAATGCCCTTGCCTAATTGACTGAGAAAAAAACAATCATTTAAAAATAATAATTACATAGTTTGAATTTTTCGTTATACCCGAATAACCGAACTCAAAATAAAAATATTTGAACCTCACCCAAAATAAAATAAAAATATTTATATTTGGTAATGTTTGACTAAGGAAAATTACATCAGTGTATGTTAAAACCAGATTTCAAAAGTTTATGTATTGAAAATTAATTTTGTACTAGTTGATGTATGTTTTCGTACATGTGATATATTTATGTACTGATCGGGACCGTTGGTTCCTGTTGATGTGGGAATTTGCCGATTTCCCCGTTCTGAAGGCATCTGAAAGACCAAGAAAACTATAAATGAAGTTTCTATATTTCATAAACCAAAATGTAACAAAACCAAAACTGAATCTAACATCAAACTAGACATCCTTATTGACAAGGAGACAAACCAAGGATAAATAGTAACTGGGACTTACAAGGTTCTCATAAGCCCAAAAGCCTCCAATGGAGATTGGAAAGATACACATAGTAATGAAGAAGTAAGCAACTTTAACTCCTTTCCACATTGGTACATGAGCTGGATGCTTAAACGTTGATGGCATCGTCGACTACAAAAAAGTTCAATACTCAGAAAACAAGTCCAATATTGCATTTATATACTTAAACAAAAACATGTTACATCTTTTACCTAGAATTCAAGAACCAAGTTGTGACGTCTGATGGCAAAAGCTACAATGCCACGAGCGTTCAACAAAGAAAAGAACGAACAAGAAACCGTAGGCATAGAAAAAGGCTCGTAAGAGATAGTAGCTAGTCTTGGTTAGCTAACAGAGAGAACCCAAATCATTGATGTTGGGGATAGATTGCATCTACCCACATAGGCCCATCTTGACGAGATCTCGGCCCATAGATGAATATCGAAGTCGGCCCACAGGGCCCAGAACCGACTTTTGGAGGACATATATAAAGAAAGGATTGAGATGAAGAGATACACACGCAAACACTAGAGAACAAGCCTAGAATTAGGGTTGCTTTCAGATTACTTGTTCTTGCTTTATTCTTCATAGAAACATTCAAATTCATTCAATAAACTCTAAATCGTCTAGTTGTTAAACCCACCATCGAAATCGATCATCGATCAAGATTACCGATTTCAGATTCAACAATTGGCGCCATCTGTGGGGAATTTCAAATAGTAACGATCAAGAACATCGATCAAGACGATGACGGGATCTCCGACGAATCCACCGGGTCAACAGCCAGTCGACCTAAACACCGTCCTCGCATCTCTCGCCGCTGTGGTTCAACATCTTGATCAGCAAGAAGCCGCGAACAAAGCAACTCAAGAACGTCTAGAGACAATCGCCGCTGCTTGCCTTCCTCCGGCACAAGCAGACGATCAAGATCCGGATACCGCTCGACGACGTCTCTTCCAAACTACGGTGCGCAATCAAGCAGCCGATCAGGCGACCAATGAAGAACTTCAATGCCTTCAAGGGACGATCAAAGACATGTCGTCTAAGATTCATCAAGCCACGAGTTTCGCACCAGAAATCGATCGAGTTTGGGAAGCAACTCAGAAAACTCCCTTTACCCAAAAGATAACCGACATCCGAGTTTGACACCAGGCCAAACTCCGGATACCGTCTTTTCGTGGCGACTCCGACCCTAGCGACCATATGACTAGCTTTAATATCGCCATGGGCCGAGCCTACTTCACCACGGAGGAACGAGATGCCGACTATTGTCAACTCTTCGTCGAAAGCTTGGCAGGGCCGGCCCTCACTTGATTTTCTTGTCTCTCCGCAAATTTCATTAGCACCTTCAAGGAACTTTCTACCGAGTTCCTGAAATATTACTCCATGTACATCCGTCAAGGGGCCTCCACCACCGATCTATGGAAAATAGCTCAAGGCCAAAAGGAATTTCTCCAGGACTTCATGGAACGATTCAAGAATCTCGTCTCCAAAGTCGATGTCCCAGATAAAACCGCAGTGGAAGCATTACGCAATGCATTATGGATCAGATCATCTTTTCGATCTGACCTGTACACAAACAGTACAATCACTCTGGAGGACGCCCTGCACAGAGCCAACTGCTTCATACGTATGGAGGAGGACAACGTGACTTATACCGCAAAACAAAACGCGTTGAAAGCCCAGCTGACTCCAAAGGCGACCCCTGTCACTCAGGAACCTCGGCAGCACCAACCTAACAACGACAAAAATGGGAAAGTTTTTTCGGTAGCCGAGGAACCAGGAACTACTTTATCCGCGGCACCCGCCGAACGACCGTGGAATGTATGGGACAGAACCTTAGAGGGAAAACCCCTAACTTACGATGAAACTAAGTTATGCACCTACCATAAAGCTAAGGGTCATGATACAAAGGAATGCAAACAACTCGCATAAGCTCTGTTCTCGGCATTCAAAAACGGTGTCGTCACTCCTGATCCGCCAAAGGCCAAACAAGCAAGGAAAAAAGGGAGCTGGACAAAAAATAAACAAGCTAACGCCAAGGCACAAGAAGTCCGCCCAGAGGATCGAGATGCATCAGCTCCACCGAGGCAACGAGATGATACCGATACCGAGGATGAGAGACCAAAAGTAGCACGATGAATTAATCTCATCTCGACACATCCCTCGACATCATCTCCTAAGGGCATCAACAACCGAGATCTTCGGGAACATCTCCAACAAAAGTGTTCAAATACCGATATGCGAGATATTCTCCTCCAAAGAAAGAGAACAAAGCTCTCAGACAAAGATCTCCACTAGAAGCTCAAACCGAATGCTAGCACAACAACAACATATCTCAGGAAGTCGCTATCAGACAAGCGTCCCAGTGTTTTCTGGCGAGTCAATGTCATTCTAGGAGGATCCCCCATATGCAACAGTTCGGTAAAGGCCATAAAGGAGTATCAACGCAAAGCCGTGAGTGCTCACCGATGGCCGACGAAACATGAAGCGGAAACACCCATCACATTTTCGATCTCGACCTAACCGATATTGACTATCCACATAATGACCCTTTGTTAGTCGAACTTCAAATCGGTACTTGCGAGGTCACTCGAGTCCTCATCGATACCGGAAGCTCTGTCGACCTCATCTTTCGACAAACGCTGATTAAAATGATGGTTGATCTCAATGATATCAAGCCCTCCTCGCGGGCACTTACTGGGTTCAACGGATCGTCGACAACGCTGTTGGGTACTATCCGCCTTAACGTATTCGTCGGTGGAGTGAACAAACTCATTAAATTCTCCATGATAGATACCGAGATCCAGTACAATGCAATCCTCGAAACGCCATGGCTTCATTTGATGAAAGTGGTTATGTCAACATACCACCAGTGCGTTAAATTTCCTACTAAAGAAGGAAAAATCTTCACACTCAACGGGAATCAACGTCTTGCGCGAAGTATGTTGGTCTCCGACTTCAAAAACAAGCAGGTCACCTTCGCCATCGAACCGAAAAAAGCTATCACCTTCTAAAGAGGAGACGATTCAAGTCGGCATCGACGCTGAAAATCCAGACCGAACAGTAGGAATAGGATCTAAGCTCAGCACCGACCTGGTGACAGAGCTGACTGTTTTCCTTTGCACGAATAAATCAACGTTTGCCTGGACAACGGCCGACATGCCCGTCATCGATCCAGCTGTTACAGCTCATCGACTGAATGTCGATCCAACTTACAAACCAATTAAGCAGAAACGACGAAAACTCGGTCCCGAGAGAGCTAAGGCAGTCAATGACGAGGTCGGCAGGCTTATCGAAGCTGGATCTATCGCCGAGGTTAAATATCCATATTGGTTAGCTAATCCGGTAGTCGTTAAAAATAAGAATGGGAAATGGAGAGTGTGCATCGATTTTACAGATCTGAACTAAGCATGTCCAAAAGACAGTTTTCCTCTGCCTCATATAGATCAGATGGTGGAGTCCACGTCCGGAAACGAACTACTCTCCTTCATGGACGCATTCTCAGGTTATAATCAAATCATGATGCACCCAGATGATCGTGAAAAGACGTTGTTAATGACCGACATGGGAACATACTGCTACCGAGTAATGCCTTTGGACTCAAGAACGCAGGGGCCACTTATCAATGACTTGTCAACAGAATGTTCGCCGATAAGTTGGGAATTACTATGGAGGTCTACATTGACGACATGCTCGTTAAGTCGCTCGTTGCGAAAGATCATATCCGACACCTTTCCGAATGTTTCAAGACTCTAAACAAGTACATGATGAAGCTCAATCCGGAGAAATGCACCTTCAGAGTCACCTAAGGTGAGTTCCTCAGATATATCGTGACTCAACGAGGTATCGAAGCAAACCCAAAACAGATCTCTGCGGTCCTGGATATACCTGATCCAAAAACGTCTCTGGAAATCCAGCATCTCACCGGCAGAGTAGCGGCCCTCAACCGATTTATTTCAAGATCCGCTGACAGGTGCCTCCCATTCTACGAGTTGCTGCGAGGGAACAAAAAATTCTTGTGGGACGAAGCATGTGAAAAGGCATTTACCGCGTTGAAACGATACTTAACAACCCCGCCGGTCCTAGCAAAACCAGATGCAGGCGACACTCTGTATCTTTATATCGCGGTCTCTCCCTCTGCCGTGAGCAGCGTACTCATTAAAGAGGATCGAGGTGAACAACATCCTGTTTTCTACACTAGCAAATGCCTAACCAACACCGAGACAAGGTATCCCACACTCGAAAGAATGGCCCTCGCTATCGTCACCTCGGCAAGGTAGCTACGTCCCTATTTCCAATCTCACTCCATCGTCGTCCTCACCGACCTCCCTTTGCGAACCATACTACAGAACGCCAATCAGTTGGGAAGACTTTCAAAGTGGGCCATCGAGCTTAGCGAATACGACATCTCGTATAAAAGCATGCCAACCATCAAGGCGCAAGTTTTAGCCGACTTCAATATTGAGATTCCTCCAGATCAGGCAGCATAACTTGACATCCCAGTCAAAAGCTAGAATTTGCACGTCGACGGGGCCTCATCTAACAAGGGGTCTCGAATAGGCGTTCACCTTCAATCGCCCACCGGAGAACTCATCGAGCAATCGTTTTGACTTGGCTTTGCGGCATCCAACAATGAAGCTGAATACAAGGCATTAATTGCAGGACTTCGTTTGGCAAAATTAGTCGGAGGAAAACGGTTGCAGGCCTTTTGTGACTCTTAACTTGTTGCCAGTCAATACAGTGGCGACTATGAGGCGAAAAACGAAAGAATGGATGCATATCTCGGTGTTACCAAAAGTTTAGCTGCGGAATTCGATCATTTTGATCTCACCAAGGTTCCTCGAGAGGAAAACTGCTTTGCAGACGCACTTGCCGCGTTGGGAAGTAGCCAACGAGATCAAATCAGAAGGAAAATCCCAATACATACGGTAGAGAAGCCGAGTATCACACTACCAGGCGGAAACGATGTTCTCGCTATCTCCTCTAACACTGCCGAGATCATTCATCCGGCGCAAACTGGCGACGATTGGCGAACACTCTTTCTCGATTATCTCGACAGAGGAGTACTCCCCGCCGATAAATGGGAATCCCGTCGACTCAAGGCGAAAAACTCGAACTACGCGTCGATAGACGGTAGATTACACCGATGGACAGCAAACAAACTGCTTCTCACTTGCATGGGAAAGGAGGAAGCGGAGCTCGTTATGATGGAAACCCATAAAGGCGAGGGAGGTAACCACAGTGGAGGTCGATCTCTCGCATTGAAACTAAAATCTCAAGGTCATTATTGGCCGACCATGGTCAACGATTGCAAAGAATACACACCTCGGTGCGATAAATGTCAGCGACATGCTCTCAACATACATTCTCCAATCCAACTGTTAAAGACTTCAACGGCACCGTATCCATTCATGCGATGGGCAATGGATATAGTCGGCCCCCTACCGAGTTCTAGGCAAAGACGCTTTCTGCTCGTCATGACCGATTACTTCACGAAGTGGGTTGAGGCAAAAGCTTACGTCCAGATCACCGAGAAAGAAGTCCAGAGTTTCGTCTGGAAGTACATCATATGTCGACACAGATTACCTTACGAAATAGTTACTGACAATGGGAGTCAGTTCGCCTCTACCAAGTTTCGAGAATTTTGCGAGAAGTGGAGAATACGCCTTAGTTTCTCAACCCCCCGGTATCCACAAGGGAATGGACAGGCGGAGGCAACAAACATAGTGATCATCGACGGGATCAAGAAGAGGCTGGATCTTAAGAAAGGACATTGGGCCGATGAATTGGAGGGAGTACTCTGGTCTCATCGCACGACGCCCCGAAGCGCAACAGGGAAAATGCCTTTCTCATTGGCTTACGGAGTTGAAGCAATGGCTCCAGCCGAGGTCAATGTCACCAGTTTTAGAAGACTGAAGCTTCCTCAAAACGAAGATCTTAATCACGACATGATGATTGACACTCTTGATCAGCTCAAAGAACGACGAGATCAAGCTCTATGGCGGATCCAAAATTACCAACATCTCGCAGAATCCTACTACAACAAAAAGGTCCGAGCGCGTCCGATACAACTCGGTGATCTCGTTCTCTACAAAGTCTTTGAAAATACCAAGGAATGTAGGGCAGGTAAACTCAGTAGCAACTGGGAAGGGCCTTACAAAATAACGTATGTGGTCAAACCAGGAGTTTACCGACTTGAAACATCTTCCGGCGAACAAATACCGAGATCCTGGAATTCAATCAACCTAAAGCGTTATTTTGGCGCTTAGAGGAAAGAAGAGGAACTACGAGTGACTTGATTCTTCTCGGGCACGTAGGCAGCCTTTAACCTGGTTCAGTCACGAAAAACAAAAAAAAAAAAACGCAACTACGAGTAACTTGATCCCTTCTCTGGTACGTAGGCAGCCTTTAACCGGATTCAGTCACAAAACCAAAAAAATAAAAATTATAATAATATATATATGTATATATATATATATATATATATTCGTATCACGACCTCCCATGCTCTGATCACGTAATATTCGACTAAATCCAACTAGGATCCCGTCAAAATCACTCACTTGAGTTCATTCTAAAAATGAATTAAAGTCGACAGTAATCCACAGTAGGCGTGATCCACAGTAGGCGATCACGTCGAATGGACTTACCTACTCTTATGTCCTGATCAGACACTTAAGGGTTAAAAAGTCGAATGATACCACATCACAGTAGACAAAAGGAAAAACTGCTCGAACTACTTTGAAAAGTTTAAAGTACGTTTCTTCCTAATTTTGCAGAAAGAACATTGTCGGTCTATCTGACGAGATAGTAACCTATTTGTCTATCTAGAAAAATCATTACGAAATTCAATATCGGCCTCCGGCTCATGTTTGATATCGTTTGAAGCTCTAAACTTCATAAAAATTGCACAAAAGAAAGCTCAATATTTCATTAAAAAAAAAGCCAAACTCGGCTATAAGTTCTTACATAAGAAGTACAAACAAAAAGACAATAAACAAAGACGTCCTATTAAGAACGGAGATTCTCGATGTCCTGGGGAGAGAAGACCGCCATGTTGGAGCCGTGCTCATCAACGCCAATCGGCGTAAGATCGATCTCCGAGGTTTCAATAACCTCCATCCCTTGTAGCTCTCCCTGGTACTTTGCTTCGTCGGCTCTAGCCTGTTGAAGTATCTCCTCCATGGATAAACCCTGGGAATGGATCTTCTCGAGGCTTTCTCGAATCCCTTTCGCTTGAGAGTACAAAGCCAACTTGGACTGGATGGATGGTTGCTCTTCCACGAATTGGCGCATCTTATTGTACGCCGGCGCGATCTGATTCTTCAGAATGGACTCGACCCGAAGTCTTTCCTTTCTGACTTCATGCTCCCGAGGCTCCCTCAACCTTCTGGTCGTTGTCTCAAACCTCAAGACGATCTCGGCGTTCTCCTGCTCCAGGTTATGGCACCGAGTGTCAAGTCCTTCCTTCAAAGCCTTAAGCTCCTCTAGCTCTTTCGAAAGAGCCTCAGCATGCTCCACGGCTTCGATCTTCTCGGCGGTCAGCGTGCCGATCTGTTCTTCGTACGAACCGCACTTGTAAGCCAGCTCGGCGATCTCCCTCCTCTTCTTCTTTAGAGCTCCGGTCTTCGACGCTATCTTTTCGTCATAAGCTTTCAGCTTGGCTTCATAATCTCTTACCATGAGATTGGCACTCCCGAAAAACTGGATAAAGAAAATAGAGGAAAGGACATAATTCGTGAGATAGTAAATATACAAGGGGCAGGTCGAAACACTAAAGATAGGAGATACTTACAATATCCCCAGATCGAGTCATCTCGCGATACCGGTTACTCTGCGAGAGTTGCTCCAACTCAGGCATTCCCCTCCTCTTGAGCTGGATTTGCCGGAACAGACATGTCGGCGCTTCGTTGTCCTCAACAAAGGGGACAGAAGTATGCTGATACCGGAAGTCGATAACATGAGGGTATCCGACCACCTCTTCGCGACTGGCCAGATCAGGTTCAGTAGATTGCTCACCGCGAGCCTCCACCGCCTGGGGATCTGCCAAGCATTCTCCAGTTGGCATCTCGTCAGTGGTCATGACGCCTACCGGGATGGCAGGAGAGAGCAGAAGTGGCTCTTCCTGGGAGAGTCCTTGCTGCTGACCGACATCGTCCGCATTCTCTATTGGCCCCTCGGTGAAAGGGGATTGAACTGGGCTGGTTCTCCTAGTTCCTTCCTCGGTGTTCGCGGACCTCTTTCTCTTAGCAGGCGGCCGGCATCAGATGAACCACCCCCATGAACTGGGGTACCGATAGTATCGGCATAGGAGGGAAGATACGCGAGGTTCAATTTTCCCATTTTGGAGCTACGACTTGTCGAGGTAAATGTAGCTGCATCCAATAACACAGTCGTCAGTTATAGAAACAGGTATGGATGGAATTTAATAAGGAAATGAGCTACCTCGGTTGATTCTGTTCAAGGCAGCCTGGATACGGGCTTCACTAATGTCAGGCCAATGCTAGTGACTCAACGTTCTAATAGCTTCCACCTCCTCGAGGAAAGATTGGGTACCGCCTTGTGACCACTTGGAGAGCCGATCTGCATCAAAGAAGAAAACAGTTGAAGCAGATCAGTTGAAGTGGAAAAGAATTAAGATCTCGAAATCATACCAATGTTAGCATTGAAATATGCATTCAAGATTATCGAAGGATCTTCAAAGGAAGCTTCGTTAATCTTGACATAGAAGTAGCGGTGGTTCCAGAAGTTGACTTTGGTCGGCTTCCTGGTGATCACATTATACTTGGGAACCATCTTCCCATAGAAGAACCCCGTCTTCATGGTAATACTCGGTGTGGTCAGTTCTTCGAGTAGACGGGCCGACATCTTGATTCCCAACTCGGCTGCGAGAACGGTCAAGGTCACTAACCAAGGGCTATCTTCCGCCTGGAACAGTAGGTGGTCAGGAATTCTGGTAGGGGCCACCACATGGAGCAGTTGAGTAACCAGGACTCATAAACACAGGCGTATCCCGCAGGAGGAGTCCATGGTCGTTGATGAATCGCTGGGATGAAAAATGAGAAGCCTGTTGGAGGGTCAGTTTGAAGGATCATTCTGCGAACACTCTTGAACATCGATTTCGTAGGCAAGTGGTTCTCCCACTTCTGATTCTTCTTGGCACTGAAGCGACGTTCCTGCTCTGGGTCTATTTGCTCGTCGAACTCAAAGTCGGCCCCTGTCCAACGCATCGGAAGAAGATCGGCTAATGCATAATCTATTTTCTTCTGCGCCAAAGTTTCTTGATTCTCAGCAGCATCACTTGTTTCAGTAGGAATAATTTCATGTTCTGATCTCGGCTCGAAATCTAAAGTTGGCTCATCTTCAGGAACCTGACCACCCGCTTCACGTTCTTCCATCTCTAGACCGAACTCGACGATGCAGCGCTCGTTGTTATCTAGGTCGGCCAAATCCGCAGCTGTAGGACCTGAAATGTCTGTTTCTCCAAGTATGATTGACCTTCTTCGACGGATTAGAGAGGAGCCGCTGCTGTCAGAATCTGAAGTTGTGGCAATGGATTTCCCCTTTGAGGAGCAGCGGCGGATCGGAGAGGACATTCTAATCGGAAAAAGAGAAGCTAGAGAGAGAAAGTAGAGAGAAGGCAAAGAGAAAAAGAGAGTACCTTTCGATGAAGTAGTGAGAAAGTGAAGAAATGAGAGTTGGAAAGAGGTTTTTATAGGAAACATGGCGTGGAAGACGAGCAGTCATCATAATGATATCTAAAAGACCTATGAATGACGACACATGTTCCACTAACTCTAAATTTCGAGAAGAAATCCGTTATGAATATATGGCGCGTAACTTCACGCGGAAAATCATCAACCGAGATAGTGATGTCGGAAGGACGACTTCTTTTATTTAACAGATAAAACCGATAACCGAGATCACATTATCAATGGACCCATTCGAAGAAATTCATCGGAAAGATAACTGCGATGATACTTTCGATGAACTGGGGGGGGGCTTATTGTTGGGGATTGATTGCATCTACCCACATAGGCCCATCTTGATGAGATCTCGGCCCAAAGATGAATATCGAAGTCGGCCCACATGGCCTAGAACCGACTTTTGGAGGGTATATATAAAGAAACGGTTGAGATGAAGAGATACACACGCAAACACTGGAGAACAAGCCTAGAATTAGGGTTTCTTTCATATTACTTGTTCTTGCTTCGTTCTTCATAGAAACATTCAAATTCATTCAATAAACTCTTGATTTGTTCTCTAAATCGTCTAGTTGTCAAACCCACCATCGAAATTGATCATCGATCAAGATTACCGATTTCAGATTCAACAATTGAGCAGTAAGTTATTGCAGTGACTGCTCCTATCAAGGAAAGTCGAATTGAGGTTTGGAAGCTGAGACAGAACGATGCATAGAGAAGTAAACATCAGATACCATTCGACTATAGTTAACGGGTTCGAGGTGCATAATGGACCACAAACTATTTGGAAGAAGAGCTTCATTGTCTCTCCACCAATCAGAATCAGCGCATTCGCGGTTCCTGCTGATAAGTAAAGAGTACGGAACAATGCAAGCCAAACTCCCAATCTTTCTCCTGTTTTTCAAAATCAAGAATCCAAATTTTTGGTTCAAATAAAGTAGTATCAATCAAAATGTCAAGTTCAGTTTCTATTTTTACCAAATGCAGCTTGTGCAAGCTCAACAGATCTATTCTAACGCTTCCCTAGGACAGCATCGTGTAACTAATCTAGAATCCACAGTGTGTAAAGTTGCCAGCAATAAGCTATTATCAATGACAGTATTCCCCAACTCCTACAAAACTAATTTAAACAAATTTGTTTAATCTTATATAAAATCTTCAATAGTTAATTGCCAAATAAGTTACCATCACTAAGTTACCATCCTTTATATATTATTTGAGAAACATTACAACATTTCAACTATGACACGTCTCAAAATCCTTAGAAAAATATTTTGGTCTATCTAAAGATATATTACACTTCTCATTAAAATAATCATTAATATTTTATTCTTTCCTTAAATAAAAGTTACAAAATTACCTAATATTAAAATATATCTATGACAATTATTAATTTTAATAATAAATTTTTGATAAAAATTTGTGTATCATTCATCATTTTTAAAAAATCTATAGTATTAAATCCACATTAACCATATAATAAAAAATTAAATATTTTCATAAATGTTATATTTTATTTTTTTAAAAACAACTATAAATTACTTGTTAAAATTTCCACAATATAATTTATGAACAATAGTTTAAACTTTATATTATGATAAGATACAAATGATCATAAAACCATATAAGTAAAAAGCGTCTCATTTAATAGATATTCAGAATAATATATATATATATATATATATGTATAATATACTAAAATATATAAATATTTTTATTTCAAAATTTGCACTGAATTCTCAAGAAAAATTATAAATTTTAAAACTATTAAAAATCTTACATTCAAAATTTTGTTATCAACGATTAAAAAAATTTGTTATAAAAAAATACAAATGATCGATGACAAAAAAAGATACAAATGATTATAAAACTATATTATTAAGAAGTCTCACTTGATATATAGTCATATTAAAATATAATATATATGTTAATTTCATTTAAATTTAATTATATACCATACAAGATAAAAATGATTGTTTAGATTTACGTACCATAATTGTAAATAAATAAATAATGTGACTGCGTTGATTAATGTGATTGCTCCAGTTTAGTTGTATATGTAATAGTTAACAGTTTGTCAGTTATCTATATTTATTATTTTGTTATTTTATATTATGTAAAAAACGTAAAATCAATAATAATATGTAAAATAATTTGTACTATGCAGCGGAAGGCACGGGTCTTAAACCAGTTAAAAGTTATAAATGATCATGTCCTAACTTGCATAAGTATAAAGTGTTTACGATTTATATTTTTCAGATAAAAACCTTCATACTTTCGACGATCATTATGTTAATAAGAATAGATATCCATCTTTTTGACATCAAATACATTACTTCCAAAGAAAAAAAAAGTATATATATATATATATTTGCCTGAAACTAACAAGAAAGAAAAATATACAATAAAGATGGCTCTGTCTTAGGGTTGACACGCGTCTAGCTGATTATGCGTCCGAGTAGGCTCTTGGTGCAAGTCCACCGCCGCGATTTTAAGTCTGCTTAATCAGTTAAAAATGATTAATCGCTTAAATACCCGATTAATACTGTTTTAAAACATAAAAACTAGACTTTATTGACAAAAAATGGGCCACTAAATAGGCTCATTTGCCTAAGAAGAGTTGTGATCTTGTTGATGTATATATAAGGGACTTTAATACCTATATTTCTCTTAGTTTGTCCCTATGTAGTTTTTTTTAATTTTTTTTTCCTAAGTCACTAATAAAAAGTAATGAAACGACGGGCTGCAAAAGTTTTGATCCCTCAACCTTTAACTACAAAAAACACATCACAAACCACTGGACTATGATATATCTACATTTCATTTGCACACATGTTAGTATATATACATATATTTATAATTAAAAATACATAAACTACTCCTTGAATGCTCTCCTATTAGTTGACAACTCGTTAGGCGTAGACTGACTGTCTGATTCGCCTAGCGTAATCTCTAACATGGATCCAAACTAAAACAAAAGGTATGTCTGAGAAGGGCCACATCTCTGTGAGGCGTCGAACTGTGAGGTTGTTACCTATATCCCTCGACAGTTACAACTGAGTGTCTTCATTGATGATGGTTTAGCGGAATTTTGGAATCCACTTAATCTTCACTTGCTTGCCTAGATGTTGTCTTCTGTATCTTCCTGTTCATCCCACGGGATGATCCCTCTATAGTTTTCGCCCTTTCAATTCCCTAGAGCCTAGGAGACGCTATCCTGATGGTCTTAGGTTGTTGAGATGAGTCTTTATTAGGAAACAAGACTCGAGAAACACTCTTTGAAGGCTTTGATGCTGAGTCCGTTAATGCATCATCTACATTATTTTGATCAAATAACACAATGGCGTTAAGTGCGTGATCATTCAATTCATGAGCCTCTTTTTGGATGTTGTTGACCTCTTCTTCCATTGGATGATATTCTTGCAAGTCATCACCTAAGAAGTCATCCTCTTCCATTATCATCAGCTCATTACCAACTGCCTCGACCATTGGATCATCATATCTATTATCATCCTCAGCCAACACATCAATGACGAGTGCATCAGTCGGTGCTTCACTTGTCTGACCACTTCCAGACCGAAGGTTTTCACAGACTCGGAAGATGACATCCACACCTGCTGCTATGGAGATTTGGTAGCCCGTATTAGCATCTATACTGGTTCTGCTTGCTTCTACAACTATCCATGGCACCTTAGGAGCAGCTGTTTGGGCCACATTATAATCCATAATTTCTAAATCCTTATGTTTTTTTTTGCGCCAAACCGGGACTGACTTATGATCATGCCTCTAATCATTACTACTTTCCTGACCTCCATACGGTTGTTATATGGATGATTATATCTAGATGACTTCCTCTCTAGAACCGGTTTATGGTTGCGTTGGGAGGGAGAGCTCCTCATCACACGAGTGCTGTTATAATATTTATCTTCATTCTTGAGATGTTCCATTGTGGTACGTTCACTATAAACATGTCAAAGTCATAGCGCTTGTCTGCAACACCTTTATGGTTTCCAGCCTTAAGAGCCTTTGACCCTCCTTCTGTTCTTGGTACATTTCTGATCAAAGGATTTATTTATCTCTACATAGCATCTGATGGTTTCATATGCAAGAATACACTATTTTTAGTAGACTCAGCTTTAAGATCAGCAGATTTCTTTTCACAGTGCCCTACTTCATGTGAGAGAAAATCACAATAAGAGCAATGCTTAAACATGAGTTCATACTTCAACTCAATAGATATTTCACCATTTTGGATTTAATCTTCCTCGAAAATTCTAAAGGTTTCCTGCTATCCACATCAATAAGGATCTTCCCTTCATTCACATTGGGTAATCTTCCTGGTGCATCATACTCTGGAGGGCGTCGATAATAGTTTGGTAGTTGGTTCCAATCAATTGTCGGCCTTGTCTGAGATGGGTATCGATCAGCATAAAGTCGATGTCGATCGATGCTTGACAATCGTGCCCGAGATACTGGTGGTGGAACGTAGTATCGATCGTCATCAGGATATCATCGATCGATGCTTGCAGTTTGTCGAGATCCTACATTTTTATCAGGCTGCATCGATCGTTGCTCAGAAATCAGAGTAGGATGGTGATCAACAAGTGATATCGATCGGTGCTCAGCAGCAGGTGTCGAGCGACACCAGTGTGAACTGCCTATCAACATGGAACTCTCGACCTTGAAGTCTTCTTCTTGGAGCTTCTCATGCTTCACCACTTCCCAAAAATCATCATCAATAAGGGCATTGACGTGGTGTCTCTGTCCAATCTCACTTCTATCCTTAGGTAGCGCTTCCCGCTTCCTGACAGCCTCAGTGTTCTGTGCAACTTAAGTCTCCAACTGCTTCAGCTGAGTACTCATAGTTTCCAAATTATCATTCAGAGTGGTGTACACAACATCTATCTTCCCACTGAAGTTCACAGTCAACTTCTGCTTCCCCTAAAGAACTTGATTAATCAATGATTCCAGTTTTCTTTCCTGAGTTGCTGGTGGGATATTCTGGTATGAAGAGGCTCCATAGTTCCTTGTGTAGTTGTTGCTGCTGAAGGGTTTTTGAAACTGGGAGATCTGATTGCTGTAATTGTTCCTCTGGCCTGAACCATTGAAGTTCATGTCGCTGCTTTGATTCCCATACTTCTGATTCTGAAAACCAACAAAGTTCACATCCTCTTCTTCTTCTTCCTTGTCGACATCAACGCCTAGGGCTACAGCCTCCACTTCTTTGAAACTGACTTTCTTCATGAGTAGCTTGTGGACTCCATCCAATTTTGATTTGACTTCATCCAATTGTTGCATATCCATGTTGGAAACTGATTTCCTCCTCTCATGATCAGTGTTTTTGGTGTTGTTGCTTGGTGCCAGGTTCTCAATGACTCTGGTTACTTCCTCTGGGTTTTTGGTGTTGAAGTTTCCCTCACTAGCTATGTCAAGAGCCATCTGGTAGACTGAATCGATGCCTTTGAAGAAAGTACTGAGCAGTTGTACTTGGCTGAATCCATGATGTGGACAATCGCGTTGGTAAGACTTTAATCTAACCCATGAGTCTAAGAAGGACTATGTAGACTTCTGACTGAATGTAGAGATTTTGTTCCTCAAATCTTCAGCTCGCGCATCAACAAAGAAGTTACGCAGGAATGCGTTCTTGATGTCAGTCCATGACGTAAGACATCCTGGTTCCAGCTGCTTAAGCCAATATGAAGCATCTCCAGCAAGTGAGTACTTGAAGAGCTTATTGAGCAGGTAGTCCTCAGGGACTTCATTGGCTTTGATAGCAGACACTAGATTCTCGAATCGCTCCAAGTGATCCACTGGGTGCTCAAGTGAGAGACCATGGAATGGTGTCTGTCCCACAAGAGTAAAGTAAGAAGGCTTCAACACGAAATCGTGCCTTTGAAAACAGGGGGACGAATTGCAGATCTGTTGGCATATAATTAATATGGATAATTGTACTCATCCAACATTCTGGGTCGAGCGGCCTCGGCATCAGCTACATTAGCTGCAGCGTTCTCAGCTTCCAAAGCAGTTTGCCTTGCATCTGCTTCAAGTTCAGAGATTATAGTCTCCTGATCGTCTATCTTTTGACATGATGCATTACACAGGTGGTCCTTTGGGTCACGCAGGTCTCCATGCTCATATCGAGTCAGTATCATTGGTGTGAAAATGTTATTAACTCGCGGGTTGGTGTCGATCGATGCTGGTGTGCTCGTGTCAATCGTTGCCATCCTACAAATAGTGTCGATCGACGAAGAAGGTGTGTCGATCGATGTTGCTCGCTTTTCCTTGCGGATTGTAAGTTCGAGTTGAGTAGGGTTTGAAGGTGGTAAGATATATTTTTCCGTGCTGCTTCTGATGTTGATGGGCATGCACCTGAAAGACTTGAAAATAAATTTCTTAATCAGTAAAAAAAAAATTAAAGCAAATAAAGCCTAGACTAAATATACATAATTTAATTCTAATGGTGAATCCAATGCTCCCCGGCAACGGTGCCAAATTTGATATAGCTCAAGTTAACCTTAGAACTAACTCTCTCAAATAAGAGATCACATGTAACACTTGAGGATCAAATCCACATGGAGCGTGGGCACACAATAGAATATATTAGATGTAAGATCAAGCCAGGCAGGTAATATAATTAAGACATTAAATAGTAATAAGTAGTAAATAAGATAGATTGGTTGAGTTCACAGAATAAGACTAAAGCTAGACTTTCAGGTTAAGGTAATCCTAATTATGATGTAGTTGTTAAGTGCATGTGATAATCAATCATAGAACTCGAATACTAGTGCAAGATATCCAGCTCTCACTGTGATTCTAAAAGTCAAAATCCATGTCCACACTTTCGTGTGTCACAAGGAACAAGTGTCAATCGATACACCTATAGGGTGTCGATCGATACGCTTCCAAACATGCGTTATTGTTCAGATCGATAAGTTCACTAGGCCGGTTAACTTAGCTAGCTACAGCTCGTGTTTAACAACCTAGATCAACATAATTATTATCAGGTATGAGCCTACTCTTATAGTTGTCAACTCCTAATTCATGATTCTAGTTAGCTACTCTAGAATGCAAGCAGTAAGTTATAACTTTGTGAAAGATTCTAGATTAATCACCTTAGCAGTTCTAACAATCAATAATTCAACAATACCATACAAACCCTAAGTCTAACAAGGTTACTACTCAAACATAATCAAACAAGACATAAATATAAACTGAATGAATTGCATGATAGATTAAAAATAGATAAACCGGAATTCCAATACAATAAATACTCTGAATGAGTTCTTGATCTTCTCTCCAAAACCTTAACCTTCTAAAGCCCTAATAATTTGTGTGTGTCTCTTGCCTAAACAATGTGAGAAAATATATATTTCCTAGGTAAAACTCGTCAGGGGCAATATTATAATTTGCGTAGTCTTCTGGGCATAAATATGATCTTGGTCCGTAAAGCCTTCTCGCATCGGGTGTCGATCGACACCAAGGATGTTTGTCGAACGACACTTCCTCTGGATATCGACTCTCTCTCCTCTTCATTTGCTCAGCTACGGGTTTGGCTTCCAATTAAGATCCATAAACTCTAGAACGTACATAATGTACCTAAACCTGTAAATACATTAGAATAGACTCCAAACATAACATAGAGACTCTAAATAAGATATATACTATGGCATAAATGTAGTCAAATCCATAGTATATCAGTCAACATGCAAAGCTAATAAATTATATTTAAAATATAAGTCTATAATCAGTTAGCAAATATAATATACATAAGTCATAATTCATAAAAATTTCAAAAGACAAAATTCATACTCGATAAATATAATATAACATTATATCAAAGTCACATCAAATGTTAGCCAAACAATACTTGACATCACCAAAATTGTTTAAAAAAAACAATTCAACTAATGCAATCACATGAACAATAAATTCGGTAATCTAATACTCCCTCCGTTTTATATTATTTGTTGTTTTAGGTTTATGCACACATATTAAGAAAATATATGATTTTGTATATTTCCAAAATAAAAACACAATTACCTATACACCTAACCATATTTTAACCAATAGAAAAATAAAATGGAGAATCTTATTAATGAATTTTGCATTGAAACTCTAAAACGACACTTATTTTGAAACGAATTTTTTTTTTACAACGACAAATAATATGAAACGGAGGGAGTAGCTCATTATTATTGCACCATAAAATTAACCGAATAAACACCAAATGATATATAAATAGCAAAAAAACGACTATAATTGTTAATATAGCAATAACTGACACTGAACCAAATCTGCTATATTATACTTTCACCAAAGAGTTTCTCCATGTTCACACCATATTCACTTTTAACCAAGGGAAAAATTCACAACAAAATCTCATTCTCCACTATATTTAATTACCAAATTAAAAAAACAATACAATAGAATCAGAGACTACAATCAACATTTATAACACACACCAAATCATAGAAAGCTCTGACGAAGACTCTTCAGACACAGACCCCCACCGTTTATTTCAAAAATCCAAGTTTACTATATTTTGCATCGAAGCCACTTAGGATGATAAATCAACACACTTACTTAATAGGCAATATTTGGAGAATGACAATCTCCCGACACACTACATTGAGGTGTTAAATCTGTACTTATACTACCACAAATCTTCCAAAGGACTCAACCATCTATGTTAATCTGCTGGTGGAAGTTACGACAACTGTATGTATCTTTATGGTATATTAATGATGTGCAGAGACAATTTCAAAGAGGAAAAATAATATTTGGATACTCTATCATGACACTTAGTGGATTCAATATTGTTATGAAGACGTGATATTTAACAATATGGCTACATTGAAATCACCAACGAGTTGCCACATCTTTGACATGGATAAAATATGTGAAAATTGTTACTACTTTAAGTGAATGAAACAATTTATTATCTTCATTCAATCAAGATCATTAAAAACGAAAACTTGCATTGACACTTTTTTATTCTGGAACATAAACTTTACTTTATGTTTTATTTTCAACTTTATTTACCCTGTTACAAATATCAGATATTTATTATATTTTTAATCATTCGATCAGTCAAAACCATTTCTACTATCCAACCAAATACCAAAATAAAACAAGTAAACACCCTAACATCCAGAGAACACATAAGAAGCTACAATAAAACAAACAATTACATCAGTTATGGTGAATACCAATTTCAAAGCTAATCGAATGCACAAAACCATTGACAAATTAACTTTATTTAGACATATATATGTTCTACAACAAAAATTTGTTCAAAACAATATAAACTACATAGGAAACGATTAATGAAAGGAAAGTAAAAATATAACACTGCAACTACTAACACTAATAAAATAAAACACAGTTTAAAACTAATGGCACTCACCACCAATATCAAATGTATCAAATAGCTTACATATTGAAATCCCATTATCACCTCACCAAACTATACAGTTTTGTACTAGTAGTTTTGCGGGATATGTGTTAATTGTGTAACATAACAGTTGTATTTGTTTGAATATTTTATTTGTTTATATTGCAAATTAACATTTGACCGTCAGGTTTGGAAATGTTATTTGTGGTTTTTCCATGGTAGCGTGATGACATTTGTCTAGAATGGGGACTTGTGTATGGGAAAGTGACGAAGACGTTGATGAGTACTATTTTTCTCAATCATTTGGATCACTGACTTGTTTGTGAGGGAATGATTTTTATATAATTACTTATTGTCAATGTTTTATTTCTAAAAGTAAATAGAGTGGCTACAACCTATCCGTTTAAAATATAAGAACTTGGTAAAGAAAAGGTTATATGAAATAGGGTGCACGATCTATTTCCCCCTCGTAACTATCATATAACACCTTGTCCACACAAACTTTACTAGTCATTCCATATCCTCATATAAATAAAGTTTGAAACCCGATTCCACCTCAATGATAAGTTACAGATCTTATTACACCTATAATAAAAGTTTGTAACTTTAACCCACCCGGAACCGGATTAGTATTGGTTACTGTATAGAAAAATAATAATAATGACCCTTTAACCAATCGATGACAATATTAAACCGAGATTTGCATTAAACCATTGATTACAACCCGATTATCCCAAATTAAAACCCGACTTTTGTTTTATCCGCCCCAAAGAGAACACACCGTAAGAACAAACCCAAAAATCAAATCCCCTAAATCTTTGAAATTAAAAGTTGATTCTTGAGGGGTTTTGGTCGACTATGTCTGTAATCAATGTATGTTGTCACGTTTCATGGAAATCATCCACCTCTTGATGATTCTGATGATGAAGAAGCCATGGAACAAAATGCATTCAGAATCGAAGATGTTGTTGCATTCACTGATGAGGCTTCAATCCGTCACGATATATATCCGCAGAGTGAGAGTGACAGTGAAGCTGAAGAAGAAGAAGGTCAGCTGCAGGTGAAACAAAGAACTCAAGATCGAGATAGAGTGAGAAGGAGTGATGGAAATCTGTTTGAAGGGCAATTGTTTTTCAATGGAGTGGCGTTCAAGGAAGCTGTTGTTGACTATGCATTGAAGACAAGTTACAATCTGAAGCAATATAGGTATGATAAAACCAAGCTTGGATTTTTTTGTGCTGGTCGAAATGTTGATTCAGAGTGTGAGTGGCGGATTTATTGTTCTACTAGAAGTGAATCTGAGCAATGGCAAGTTAAAGTGTTCAAGAGCAAGCATAGTTGTGTTCCTAATGGAGAATGTGAGATGATTAAGGTACCTGTTATAGCTAGGTTGTTTGTGGATAAGATTAGGGAGGAACCAGATTATTTTATGCCTATGAAGATAGAAGAATTGATGAAGGAAAGATGGAAGATCTCTGTATCAAGACCTCAGTGTCAAGCTGCTAGAAACAAAGCATTAAGATGGATATATAAGGAATATGAGCAGCAGTTTGCTTGTCTACGTGACTACGCGGCTGAGATAATGGAGTCAAACATAAATTCAACCGTGGAAGTTGAAACTGTGTTAAATAACGAAGGACTGGAAATGTTTGACCGGTTCTATGTATGTCTAGATGTGCTTAGAAGAACATGGAAATCAACTTGTAGGCCAATAATAGGAGTTGATGGATGTTTTTTAAGAGGAAAAACAAAAGGTCAGTTGCTAGTTGCTCTAGGTCGAGATGCTGATAATTCTATTTATCCTATAGCATGGGGTGTTGTACAAATAGAAAACACAGATAATTGGCTTTGGTTTGTGAGGAATATCAAGAATGATTTGAACTTAGATGATGGTGATGGTTATATACTGATTTCAGACCGACAAAAGGTGAGTTTTACATATGTTTTATTTCAATGTTTTTGCTTAGGTCGTCTAACAAATTTTGTGGTTTTACAGAGATTAATCAAGTCTGCACAGATAGAACTACCAAAGATTGAGCATCGAATGTGTGTGAGACACATATATGCAAATGTGAAGAGCAAACATGGAAAGAAGACTGAACTGAAACCACTAATATGGCAGCTTGCATGGAGCTATAACGAGGCAGAGTATAAGGAGAGGCTTGACAGTGTGTTTAACTATGACTCGGCTGTGTTTGAGGATGTTATGAAGACAAATCCGACTTCTTGGTGTAGGGCATTTTACAAAATAGGTAACTACTGCGAGGATGTTGAGAATAACTCTACGGAATCCTTCAACAACTCAATAGTTCAAGCAAGAGAGAAGCCCTTAGTGCTAATGTTAGAAACGATTACACGTTTGGCAATGGTACGTATAGCTGCTAGAGATATTAAAGCTAACAGTCACAAAGGTATTTGTACACCTTATGTGATTGAATATATCGAACAAGAGCATAAAAAGGCTCCAGAGTGTCATGTTCATCGAAGCACAAATGGAATGTGGTTAGTGCAACTTGAAGGGTGTTATTATCGAGTTAGTTTGGATAAAAGGTCATGCAGTTGCATGAAATGGGATATCACAGGCATCCCATGTGAGCATGGATATGGTGTTATACTCCATAGGAAATTAGAAGCTCAAGAATTTGTTTGTCACTGGTTTCGGACAACCACTTGGGGGAGGACTTACGAAGATGGCATAACTCCAATGAGAGGAGCATGGTTCTGGCCAAGTTCATCAGCTCCATCAATTCATAAAGCTCCCGATCCCGACCAGCCTGGTCGCAAGAAGAAAAACAAAAAAGAAAAGAGGAAGAAAGGTGTGAATGAGTCACCTGTAAAGAAGAAACCAAAATGTCTGAAGCAAATAATGCATTGTGGCGTTTGTGGTAAAGCTAACCACAACTCTCGGTTCCACAAAAAGGTAAATTGAATTGGATTTCTTCTTCTCTTGTTTCTTATCTTCTTCTCTCGGTTCCACAACTTTATTTTATGTTTGTTGCAGGGTCAGGAAAATGGACCATCACAAGGTCAACCTTCTCAAGGCTCACTTACTCAAAATCCGAGTTGAATCCATCGGAACCGAGTTCTAGTTGAAGAGAAAGAATGCATGAAGTTTGTTTTTCTGTTTGTGTCTTTCTTTCCTTTTGTTTGTGTTTCGGATCTTGTCTTGATGTCATTATAATGTATTTTGAACATCTAAAACTCTGTTTTTTTCATGTATGAACATCTAAGATTGAATCGGATATATGAATGTCTAATATCTCTTTTGGATTTATAAGAAGTTACACCATTTCATTACCAAACAGTCATTCAAAATACAAAGCAACTACATGAAAGACAATATACGTTAAGTTCATTCTTACGAAACCAATGACAAACAAAGACAACAACATGAAAGACAAGTTAACCTATAACTTTCATGGGAGCAATCAACATTATAGAACCAATGCCAACAACAATACACATTCTCTTCACACTCTGCTTCGACTCCACCAATACAGCTTCAACTCTCTCAAATATTTCTTTCTCTAGCTTCATTTCCATCATCTCAAACGCCTTCTTCTCATCATTTTCGCGTTCTGTCAGAGTTTCTTTCACCATTTCTTCAAGTCTTCCTAATTTTCTCTGTAATACCTTTATCTCATCTAGCAACCCTTCATCAACCCATTTGAAATCATGGTCATCATTCACCAGCTTTAAAACATAGAATGAAATAGCAATGAGAATCAAAAACAATAAAATATACAGCTTTTGTCCATCGATAGTTTTAGATTCACATTTAGTTTCACTTACCTTCTTTGCTACAACATCGGCACATCGATAGTAACGTCGGTGTGGATTGTTCACTGAATTTGACATCAATGGCAGAATCTCAAATCCACACCAACATTTCTTTGGCACACCGACAACTGTTCCATTTGACCTCGCCCTTGATGACCCACTCGAATTCTCAGACAGATTGCTCATCCTTCTTCGCCAAGATCTGTTCTCCACTTCTCTCCATAAATCAATTTTTCTAATTCGTTTTAGGGTTCTTCATCACTTCGGGTAAAAAAATTGGGGCTTATGGGTTTAAGGGAAACATAAGGTCAATCGCGGGTCGGGTCATCGTTCTTGGTTTATTAGTTTGGTTATGGTTAAAGTTGGTTTGGTTTAATAAGAAGTTGGTTTCGAGTATATTAACCGAGAATTTCATCGGTATGGTGATATAGGTTTCAAACTTTAATATTGAGGTGGAATCGGGTTTCGAACTTTAGTTATGTGGGGATATGGAATGACTAGTAAAGTTTGTGTGGACACAGTTCTATATGATAGTTCCGAGGGGGAAATAGATCGTGCACCCTATGAAATATATTAGTAGTTTATCCGACACACTCTGTCGGCTGTTGTCTATTGTATTTATAAAATGTTTTGTTTATATTTTACAATTTTTTATATTTTATATTTCTTTTTATTTTCTGTCTTTCAAACTATTTTAAAAATTTTATTTTGATTATAAATAATCATTTACTGAGATTTTGTTATTTTAATTTATTTCTCAAAACTTGAGTTTAGTGATTAAAATGAGGAAAGTTATGTCATATTAACGACTTATATATTTTAGTTGTCTTGAATTTTAAAAAATATGAAAGAATACCATTATGGATTTTTTTTTTGTGTGAAAAGTATCTTCTCTTTCTATTAAAAATTGATGTATTGTAAGTAGCCTCTTTGATAAAGTGAAAGCATGAAAAGAGAGTGTTAACCTCGTTCATATAGATTACAAATCAAATTTGAAAATTGTCTTCTTTACAGTTATTCTTCAAATTTGTTTGGTTTGGATTTGAGTCGTTTGACTTATTTTTTTACTAATTAATATAGGCTAACCAAATCATTGAATTATATTGAGTTAAAAATGAGTTATATTGAATGTGTCAATCCAATTTGATTATCAGATTCCATAAGCTATGTAACGCAGTTGCGTTTGATCTTGGTAATCCATATTATGTAAAAATGAAATATGTTTGATTGGTGATTATTTCACTTTAATGGTTGTGACGATTTCCAGACTTTCATCACTTTACTACTATTAGAGATTTTTTCCGTGCTACGCGCAGATTATATATTTTAATTTTTAAAAATATTTTTTTTTATTATGCAATTGTTTTGTTTAGGTATGTATCTAATTTTTAAACAATTTTTGTAACAGTATTTTGGCTTAAAGTGTTGGTTGTTTTTAGTTTTAGAAGGACTTTTATTTTTTTGTTTTCCAAAAACCATTGTATTATGGGAAATTTGATTGTATAACCAAAAAAAAAACTTCAATTTACCTAAAAGGGGTTATCTAAGGGAATTTCTCATTAGAATATACCATATATAATTGCTAATCACCTCTATAAGTAGATATATGTAGCAGTTATGTAGTGTTAAATTTTATTATCTTTTCTTTTGTTTTCTGTGTAGTTAGCATGTCCCCCCTTCTAATGTAACTGCTTTAGTTTTTTTTGTTAACACTATTATTTACTTTTTCACTTTACATATTAAAAAACATAATTTTTACACATAAAATGTTTGAAAATTTTAGAACATAATTATATTTTTATTTTAGGCATATAGAATAAAGGGTGTTTTGCAAAAGTAACCCAAAATAAAAAGTCAAATGCAAAACTAACCTCTGATTTTTCTGGAACTTTCATGTGCCTTTTGTACCCTGAAAACCTGGATTATTCACGAAAATGTCATTACTTTTTTTTGGAAATTGATTGTTTTACTTTATCATCCTCATCTTCATCTCTTATTTATAATATTGTCATTGCTATCAATACATCAACCACCAAGAACAACCAATTTGAAGCTTTTAATGCACCTAATATTTGATTTTTACTCTTCCTAAATCATTTCTTATGCAAAAAAACTACATCTCTCTTCACTTTCTCTCTATATTCACACAAAAACTCAATTTCTGGCATCTAAACATTCAAATATTCATGTACCCATTCAAGTTCATAATTACTGGTCATTAAAGAGTGGGATCGATTTCTGGGTGAATTTATGTGTGTTTGGAGAACCTAAGCAAGTTACCTCAGTCGTTGAAGGTATGAAATCAAAACTCTTTTCTGAATTGTACGTCGAAAGACTTACATGTAAGTCGTTTGCGAGTCAGACGACTTACATGTAAGTTGCCTGGTCAATGCGTAGGTTAGTTTTGCAATTGACTTTTTAGTATTTTCTTGAGACAACTTCAACATAAGTCGTCCAGATTTTCAATCTTAATTTTAAGTAGACGACTTCCTGGAAGTCGTCTGTCGAACAAAAAATGACGTCCAGATTTTTTTCCGAGAATCTGGTCAAACCGTTAGTTTTGACAGATGACTTCCAGGAAGTCGTCTACTTCAAATTAAATATCTAAGTTTAAATTCTCAATTGCAAAAGTAACCTAAGTCGACTTACCTGGAAGTCATCTGGAATTCATCTCAATCGAGTCAACATTCTGAGAAAATGTTAGACGACTTACATGGAAGTCGTCGGTTTGACGATTTACATGTAAGTCGTCTCTGGCCAATCAACTTTCTGACACAATTCGGTCAATTGCAAAAGTAACATGTTTATTCCAGACGACTTACATGTAAGTCGTCTGAATAAATTTCGAATTTTTTTTGTTAACAAAGAATGACTTATCTGGAAGTCGTTTGACTGGATGACCTTACTTTAAGTCTCCCTTTGTAAATATTCAATTGCAAAAATGACCTAAACTGACGACTTCCAGAAAGTCGTCTGGGTTTACGACTTCCAGAGCAGTCGTCTAGGTCAATCATTAATAAACTTTCATTCTTTCATAAGTTTTAATGGATTTATAATATCTTCTTGTTAATTCATGTATATTAGTCAATATTGCGGCTACTGAATGAAATTTATAACTTAATTGGTGATAATTATGAGCTTACCAACATACATGTTATTAACCTTTTGTTTATAGCAGACGACTTCCAGGAAGTCATCCACTCGGAGGACTTCCAAGAAGTCACCACTACTACTTCTACATCAAAATTAACGAAGCCTCCTTTGAAGACCCTTCCATAATTTTGAATGGATATTTCATTGCTAACATTGGTATGACTCCGAGATCTGAATTTACTGCACTTCTATTGATCTGCTTCATTTGTTTTCTTCTTTGGTACAGATCGTCTTTCCAAGTGGTCACAATGTGGTTCCCAATATTTTCTCGAGGAAGTGGAAGCTATCAGAACGCTGAGTCGCCAGCACTGGCTTGATATTAGTGAAGCCCGCATCCAAGCTGCTCTGAACAGAATCAACCGAGGTAGCTATCGTCTTGATCAAACTTTTCCCCTTTTCTTATATATACATTCTTTGAACTGATTGACGACTATGTTGTGGTATACAGCCGCAATCACTCCGCCAAGTCGTAGCGCTAGAATGGGAAAACTGAACCTCGCTTCTCTCCCTTCCTACGCCGATACTATTGGTACTCCAGTGCACGGGGACGGTTCTTCCGGTGACGGCCGACCTGCTAAGCGAAAAAGGGCTTCGACCGCAGAGGGAGAACCTACGCATACTAGCCCAGCTCAATCCCCTCCTACTGAAAGGCCAGTAGAGAATGTTGGCGATGACGGCCAGCAGCAAGGACTATCCCAAGAGGAGGGACTTCTGCTTACTCCTGTTACCGCGGCTGATGCAATGACGACTACCGAAGTGCCAACGGAAGAGCACTCGGTGGACCCCCAAGCGGCAGAACCAGATGGTGGGCAATCTCAGGAACCCGGTCTGGCCACCACTCGTGAAGAAGAAGTGGTTAAATACCCTCATGTTATCGACTTCCGGTATCAGCATACTGACGTCCCTTTCGTCGAAGACCATGAGGCACCAGCGCGCCTATTTCGCCAAATCCAGCTTAAGAGGAGAGGAATGCCCGAGTTGGAGCAACTCTCGCAGAGTAACCGATATCGAGAGATGACTCGAGCTGGAGCCATCGTAAGTACTTCTTATTTTCGATATATCGTTGTTTTGTTTTTTGTTTTTATTATCCTGCTAATCTTGTTCTCTTTTTCATTCAGTTCTTCGGGAGTGCTAATCTCATGGTAAGAGATTACGAAGCCAAGCTGAAAGCCTAAGACGACAAGATAGCATTGAAGACCGGAGCCTTGAAGAGGAAGAGAAAAGAGATCGTCGAGCTGGCTTACAAGTGCGGTTCGTACGAAGAGCAGATCGGTACGCTGGAGGCCGAGAAGAACGAAGCTGTGGAACGTGCTAAGCTCGAGAGATCTCGTAATGAGGTTCTTTCGAAGGAGCTAGAGGAGCTGAAGGCCCAGAAGGAGGGACTTGATACTCGGTGCCACAATTTGGAGCATGAGAACTCCGAGAACGTCCTGAGATTCGATACGCCGACTAGGAGGTTAAGAGAATCTCGGGAGCACGAGGTCAGGAAAGAGAGACTCTGGGTCGAGTCTTCTCTGAAACAACAGATAGCGCCAGTGTATGACAAGATACGCCACTTCGTTGAAGAACAACCGTCCATCCAGTCTAAATTAGCTCTGTACTCTCAAGTGAAAGGGACCCGAGAAAGTCTTGAGAAGATTCACACTCAGGGTTTGTCCATGGACGAGATACTTCAAAAGGCTAGAGCCGACGAGGTCAAATACCGAGAAAAGCTACAAGGGATGGAGATTATCGATGCCTCGGAGATCAACCTTGCACCGATCGGTGTTGACGAACATGGCTCTAACATGGCGGTCTTCTCTCCTTAAGATATCGAGGATCTCCGCTCTTAATATATGTTCCTTAGTTTTTTTTTTTGTTGTTGTATCCTTATTCTGTCGTGTAAGAACTATAACCGAGTGTTTTTTTATTTTATTTTATGAAATGTCATGCTTACTTTTATGCAAACATGTTTAAAGTCAATCCTTAAAATGATATCGAACATAATAAGCTGAAGACCAATGTCAAATTTCATAATGATTTCGCTAGGTAAACAAATAGGACTCTATCTCGTCAGATAGGCTGACAATGTTTCTTCCTGCAAAATTAGGAAGAAACGTACTCGTAACTTTTTAGTAGTTTGAGCAGTTTTTCCTTTTGTCTACTGTGATGTAGTTTTCATCATTTGACTTTTTAACTCTAAGTGTTTGATCAGAACATAGAGTAAGTAAGTCCATTCGACGTGTTTGCCTACTGTGGATTACTACCGACTTTAATTCATAACGAAGTATGAATTTAAGTGGTTTGATTCTGACGAGATAAGAGCTCGACTCAATCAAATATATATATATATATATTTTGTAAGTGAACCCGGTTAAAGGCTGTCAACGTACCCAAGAAGGGATCAAATCACTCGTAGTTCTCTTTTTTTTTTTGTAATTGAACCCGGTTAAAGGCTGCCTACGTACCCGAGAAGGGATCAAATCGCTCGTAGTTCTTTTTCTTTCCTATAGCGCCGAAATAACGCTTTAGGTTGATTGAATTCCAAGATCTTGGGATTGGTTCGCCGGAAGACGTTTCAAGTCGGTAAACTCCTGGTTTGACCACAAGCGTTATTTTGTAAGGCCCTTCCCAGTTGGTACCGAGTTTACCTGCTCTCCACTCCCTAGTATTTTCAAAGACTTTGCGGAGAACGAGATCGCCGAGTTGTATCGGACGCGATCGAACCTTTTTGTTGTAGTAGGATTCGGCGAGATGTTGGTAGTTCTGAATCCGCAATAGAGCTTGATTCCGTCGTTCTTCAAGCTGATCTAGGGCATCAATCATCATGTCGTGATTAAGATCTTTGTTTTGAGGAAGCTTCAGTCTTCTAAGACTGGTGACGTTGACCTCGGCTGGAGCCATTGCTTCAACTCCGTAAGCCAAGGAGAAAGGCATTTTCCCTATAGCACTTCGGAGCGTAGTGCGATGAGACCAGAGTACTCCATCTAACTCATCGGCCCAATGTCTTTTCTTAAGATCCAACCTTTTCTTGATTCCGTCGATGATGACTTTATTAGTTGCCTCTGATTGCCCGTTCCCCTACGGGTACTTGGGGGTTGAGAAACTAAGGCATATTCTCCATTTGTCGCAGAATTCTTGGAACTTGTTAGAGGCGAACTGACTCCCATTATCGGTAACTATTTCGTAGGGTAATCCGTGTCGATATATAATGTACTTCAAGACGAAACTTTTGACTTCCTTCTCGGTAATCTAGACGTAAGCTTTCGCCTCAACCCGTTTCATAAAATAATCGGTCATAACGAGCAAAAAGCGATTCTGCCTAGAGCTCGGTAGGGGGCCAACTATATCCATTGCCCATCACATGAATGGGTACGGTGCTGTTGAAGTCTTCAATAGCTCGGTTGGAGAGTGTATGTTAGGAGCGTGTCGCTGGCATTTATTGCACCGAGATGCGTATTCCTCGCAATCGTTGACCATGGTCGGCCAATAATGACCTTGAGACTTTAGTTTTAACGCGAGAGATCTACCTCCGTTGTGGTTACCTCCCTCGCCTTCGTGGGTTAGATCATAACGAGCTCCGCTTCCTCCTTCCCTACGTAGGTGAGAAGCAATTTGTTCGCGGTCCATCGGTGCAACCTACCGTCTATTGATGCGTAGTTTGAGCTTTTTGCCTTGAGTCGATGAGATTCTCATTTATCGGTAGGGAGTATTCCTTTGTTGAGGTAATCGAGAAAGGGAGTTCACCAATCTTCACTGTTTCCTGCTGAGGAAGTGATCTCGGTGACGTTGGAGGAGACAGCGAGAATATCTTTACCCTCTGGTAGTGTAATACTTGGCTTCTCCACTGTATGTATCGGGATCTTCCGTCTGACTTGACCTCGTTGGTTTCTCCCCAGCGCAGCAAGTGCATCTGCGAAGCAGTTATCTTTTCAAAGAACCTTAGTGAGTTCGAAGTGATTAAATTCTGCAGCTAGTGTTTTAGTGATGCCGAGATATGCATCCATTCTTTCGTTTTTGGCCTCATAGTCTCCATTGTATTGACTGGCAACAAGTTGGGGATCGCAAAAGGCCTGCAACCGTTTTGCTCTGACTATTTTTGCTAAACGAAGTCCTAAAATTAGTGCCTCGTACTCTGCTTCATTATTGGATGCTGCGAAGCCAAGTCGAAATGATTGCTCGATGAGTTCTCCGGTGGGCTATTGAAGGTGAACGCCTATTCCTGATCCCTTGTTAGATGAAGCCCCGTCGACGTGCAAAATCCAGCTTTTGACTGGGATATCTAGTTTTGCTGTGTGATCTGGAGAAATCTCAACAATGAAGTCGGCTAAAACTTGAGCCTTGATGGTTGGCATGCTTTTGTACGAAATGTTGTACTCGCTAAGTTTGAAGGCTCATTTAGAAAGTATTCCCGATTGGTTGGAGTTCTGCAGTATGGTTCGCAAAGGGAGGTCGGTAAGGACGACTATGGAATGAGACTGGAAATAAGGGCGTAGTTTCCTTGCCGATGTGACGACGGCGAGGGCCATCCTTTCGAGTGTGGGATATCTTGTCTCGGCGTCAGTTAAGCGTTTGCTGGTATAGAAAATAGGATGTTGTTCACCTCGGTCCTCCTTAATGAGTACGCTGCTTACGGCAGAGGGAGAGACCGCGATGTAAAGATACAGAGTGTCACATGCATCCGGTTTTGCTAGGACCGGCGGGGTTGTCAAGTACTGCTTCAATGTGGTAAAAGCCTTTTAGCATGCTTCGTCCCACAAGAATTCTTATTTCCTCGCAGCAACTCGTAAAATGGGAGACACTTGTCTGTGGATCTCGAAATAAATCGGTTAAGGGCCGCTACTCTTCATTGAGGCGTTGGATTTCTCGAGCCGTTTTTGGGTCAGGTAAATCCAAGACCGCGGAAATCTGTTTTGGGTTCGCTTTGATTCCTCGCTGTATCACGATGTATCCGAGGAATTCGCCTGAAGTGACTCTGAAGGTGCATTTCGCCGGGTTGGGCTTCATTCCGTATTTGTTTAAGGTATCAAAACACTCGGAGAGATGTTGGATATGATCTTTGGCAACGAGCGACTTGACGATCATGTCGTCAATATAGACCTCCATAGTAATTTCCAATTTATCGGCGAACATTCTGTTGACAAGTCGTTGATAGGTGACCCTTGCGTTCTTGAGTCCAAAGGGCATTACTCGGTAACAACATGTTCCCCTATCAGTAATGAATGACGTCTTCTCGCGGTCATCTGGGTGCATCATAATTTGGTTATAACCTGAGAAGGCGTCCATGAAGGAGAGTAGTTCGTTTTCGGACATGGATTTCACCATTTGATCTATATGAGACAGAGGGAAACTGTCTTTCGGACAGGTTTTGTTTAGATCGGTAAAATTGATGCATACCCTCCACTTCCCATTCTTCTTTTTGACAACGACCGGCTTAGCTAACCAGTCTGGATATTTAACTTCGGCGATAGATCCAGCTTCAAGAAGTCTGTCGACCTTGTCGTTGACTGCCTTGGCTCTTTCGGGACCGAGTTTTCGTCGTTTTTGCTTAATTGGCTTATACGTTGGGTCGACATTTAGTCGATGGGCTGTGACAGCTGGATCGATACCAGGCATGTTGGCCGTTGTCCAGGCGAAGGTCGATTTGTTCGCGCAGAGAAAGGTGGTCAGCTCCGTTGTCAGGTCGTTGCTGAGCTTAGAGCCTATTCCTACGATTATGTCTGGATTTTCAGCGTCGATGCCGATTTGAACCGCCTCCTCTTTTGATGGTGACAACTTCTTTTCCGGTTCGATGGCGAAGGTGACCTGTTTATTTTTGAAATCGGAGACCAACATGCTTCGTGCGAGACGCTGATTTCCGTTGAGTGTGAAGATTTTCCCTTCTCTGGTAGGGAATTTGACGCATTGGTGATACATTGACGGAACAGCTTTCATCGAATGAAGCCATGGTGTTCCAAGGATCGCGTTGTACTGGGTTTCAGTATCTATCACAGAAAATTTGACGAGTTTGCTCACTCCACCAACAAATACGTTAAGGCGTATGGTGCCCAACAACGCCGTATACAATCCATTGAACCCGATAAGTGCTCGTGAGGAGGGCTTGATATCTTTGAGGTCCATCATCATTTTTACCAGCGTTTGTTGAAAGATGAGGTCGACTGAGCTTCCAGTATCGATAAGGACACGAGTGACTTCGCATGTACCAATTTGGAGCTTGACCAACACAGAGTCATTATGCGGATAATCTATATCGGTTAGATCAAGATCTGAAAATGTTATGGGCGTTTCCGCATCGTGTTTTGTTGGCCATCGGTGAGAACTCACGGCTTTGCATTGGTACTCCTTTATGGCCTTCACCTAGTTGTTGCATATGGGAGACTCTCCTAGAATGACATTGACTCGCCGAAAAACGCTGGGGCGTTTGTCTGATAGTGATTTCCTAAGATCAAATATTGCCGTGTTGGCATTAGGATTGAGCTTCTGGCGGAGATCCTCGTCTAAGAGCTTTGTTCTCTTTCTTTGGAGGAGGACATCTCGCATATCGGTATTTGAATGTTTCTGTTGGAGGTGTTCCCGGAGATCTCGGTCACTGGTGTTCTCAGAGGGAGACGATGTCGAGGGGTGCATCGAGATGAGGTTGATTCGTCGGGCCACTTGTGGTCTTTTGTCCTCGTATCGGTATCGTCTCGTTGTCTTTACGGAGCAGCTGCGTCTCGATCCTCCGAGCAGACTTCTTGTGTTTTGGCGTTCGCTTGCTTGTTTTTTGTCCAACTCCCCTTTTTTCTTGTTTGCTTAGCTTTTGGTGGATCAGGAGTGATGACACCGTTTTTGAACGCTGAGAATAGGACTTCTGCGAGATGCTTACATTCTTTTGTGTCGTGACCCTTGGCTTTATGGTAGGTGCAGAACTTAGTTTCATCGTAGGTTAGGGGTTTCCCTTCTAAGGTTCTTTCCCACACATTCCATGGTCGTTCGGTCTGCGCCGAAGATGATGTGGCTCCTGCTTCCTTGGCTACCGAGTAAATCTTATCCTTCTTATCGTTGTTAGGTTGATGCTAACGAGGTTCCTGGGCGACGGGTGTCGCCTTTGGTGTCAGCTGGAGTTTCAACGCGTTTTGCTTTGCGGTATAAGCCGCGTTGTCTTCCTCCATACGTATGAAGCAGTTGGCTCTGTGGAGGGCATCCTTCAGAGTGATTCTACTGTTTGTGTACAGGTCAGATCGGAAAGATGATCTGATCCATAATGCATTGCATAATGCCTCCACTACGGTTTTATCTAAGACATCGATTTTGGAGACGAGATTGTTGAATCGTTCCATGAAATCTTGGAGAGATTCCTTTTGGCCTTGAGCTATTTTCCATATGTCAGTGGCGGAAGCCCCTTGGCGAATGTACATGGAATAATGCTTCAGGAACTCGGTAGAAAGATTCTTGAAGGTGTTGATGGAGTCTGCTGACAACCGAGAAAACCAAGTAAGGGTTGGCCCTACTAGACTTTCAACGAAGAGTTGACAATAGCCAGCGTCGCGCTCCTTGGTGGTGAAGTATGCTCAGCCCATAGCGATATTAAAGCTGATCATATGATCGCTAGGGTCTGAGTCTCCGCGAAAGGAGGGTACTCGGAGTTTATCTTGGTGTCGAACTCGGATGTCGGTTATCTTCTTTGTGAAGGGGGTTTTCTGGGTTGCTTTTAAGACTCGATCGATTTCTGGTGCGAAACTTGTGGCTTGATGAATTCGAGACGACATATCCTTGATTGTCCCGTGGAGGCGAAGGAGCTCTTCGTTGGTCGCTTGATCAACTGTTTGATCTCGAGCCACAGTTTGGAATAGACATCGTCTATCCGTGTCGGGATCTTGATCGTTTGCTTGCGCAAGAGGTAAACACGTGGCGGCGATTACTTCTAGATGTTCTTAAGTTGCCTTGTTTGCGATGTCTTCTTGATCAAGTCGTTGAACCACGGCGGAAAGAGATACTAAAACGATGTTGAGATCGACTGGCTGTTGACTTGTTGGATTCTTCGGAGATCCCGTCATCGTCTTGATCGGTGTCTCTTGATCGTTACTGTTTGAATTTCCCACAGACGGCGCCAATTGTTGAATCTGCAATCAATAACCTTGGTTGTTGATCGATTTTGATGGTGGGTTTATCAAAGAGAAGATTCAGAGAACAAATCGAAGAGTATATTGATTGTAATCAGATGTTATTGATGAAGAAAAAGGCAAGAACAAGTAATATGAAAACCCTAGTTCTAGGCTTGCTCTGGGTGTCGGTATGTGTGTTTCCCCCTTCATCCCAATCTTCTCTATATATATACCTTGACTGATCATTAAAGTCGGTTTAATGGATCACGTGGGCCGACTTTGATATTATTCCTGGGCCGAGATCGCGTTAAGATGGGCCTGTGTAGGTAGATGCAATCTATCCCCAACAAAAATGATGATTGGGAGGAAGATGTTAACTTGCCTAAATCGGAAAATTTTGAAGCGGATGATCTTGGTGAAGATTATAGCGAGTATGGAAAAGTTAAGGATGAGGATGAGGAAGAGGAAGAAGAAGATAATATATTTTTTGAGGAATTGGAAGAGACATGTGGTAGTGAAGGAGGAAGCTCGAATGCCAACAATACCAATATTTATGTCAACCAGGTCATACAGCTCCACATTGTGAGAACTGATCTTCTAAACGACTTATGGAAGTCGTCTGGAAGTCGTATAGAAGTCATTTGTAAGTCGTCTGGTTGAAGTCGTCTGGTTGAAGTCTTCTGGAAGTCGTCTGGAAGTCGTCTGGAATTTATCTGGAAATCGTCTGGAATTTATCTGGAAATCGTCTGGAAGTCGTCTGGAAGTCGTCTAGTTGAAGTCGTCTGGAAGTCGTCTAGTTGAAGTCATCTGGAAGTCATCTAGAATTCATCTGGAAGTTGTCTAGAATTCATCTGGAAGTCGTCTGAAAGTCGTCTGGTTGAAGTCATCTGAAAGTCATTTGTAAGTCGTTTGGTAGTCGTCTGTAAGTCCTTTGGAAGTCTTTTATTTTCTTATTATGATCTTGTTATGATCTTGAATCTTGTTATGATCTTGTTATGATCTTGTTATGAATCTTGTTATGATCTTGTTATGAATCTTGTTATGAATACATAATATAAAATAATCCGAACTTACAAATATATACAATAGAACTTACAAGTTGAGGTTACAAAATGAGTTTTACAAAATAAGCTTAGAAAATGAGTTTTACAAAATAGGTTAGTGTTTTTAAAGACTTCCGCATAAGTCGTCTGGTCTTCTAATCATACATGTTCTGGTTGACATCAGTGTCAGTTACCTCTGTGCTATGGGCGTCGGAGATCTTTTCAAATATATCCACCGCCATATGTTCTCTAATAGCCTTGATGTTCTTGTGCTGCAAGGCACCGGGAAATGGCAAGCCAAAAGCATGACATTAAATGTACTCCAAGGCGAAGAGACCACAATCTCCACTTTCACACTGAGGTGCATCTGCAACTTCATACGTGAATGGCGCCAGTGAGTATTTACAATGTTTTTCAATTGTGGCAGCGCACTCAACAAGCAAATAAGGGACCATATTGACAAAAGGCACCATTATATAATCTAGATGTGCTTGTCTAATATATCCAACAATGTTGTTCCAGACGACTATGTGCCTCCTAGGGATCGATATCCAAATAGCAAGTCAATGATTGTTCTTGTAGTTCACTGGCGCATACATGTAACCCCCAAATCTTTTTCGTCCGGCAAAATGAGGGTACAACGCCTCCATATAAATCCCATCCCCCCCAGGAAGCCTTCTTCCTAAACCGTTTGCATCCGGCTCCGAGCTCACCCAATCCGGGTATTTGCTGGTCCACCACTGTGAAAACGCATGATCAAGAATGCACATTCTTTCACTCCTAAACATATGTGGATCATTGGTGTACCGTTGCCTCAGCACATTGATAAAAGCATCCATATGCTGCAATGGAAAAGAATAAAAATCAGACGACTTAACAAATATGGAAGACTTAACTAGGTCTTCTAACCTAGACGACTTACCAGATGACTTACTGGAAGTCGTCTGGTAAGTCGTCCTACCAAACGAATTCCTGGAAGTCGTCTAGGTTAGAAGACTTAGTTAAGTCTAGTTAAGTCTCACCAGCAGTATAGAAGACTTACAGAGTCGGTAAGCCATTCTAAGAGGGTTCAGAAGGTCCAATACCAGAGATTTAGACACTTAGCTGGTTTCTTTTTAGGAGCAGTTTTATACCATCTGCAAAACAAAAAAAGAACATAAGCATTCACTTTATGGTCGTCTGGTAAGTCGTCCAAGAAAGAAGGCTTACCTATCTTTCTTCAGCCAATTGGTATGCGCTGAAGATTTGTGCTTCTCAACAGAGAAGGCAAAAGGATCATAGCCACGTCTAATTTTCTTGTTTGGAATGATAATTTTGGATGTGTTGTTTTCCTGAAAAGGAGATTGATGTGAGGAAGCAAGCTTCCTCTCTCGTTCACTCTTTGCCCGAACATTTGCCAAACCAGACTCACTCTTTGCCAGCCTTCTAGCTTCCTCGGTCTCTAGATCTGAAGTAGTTGGTTTTTGCTTGTCCACCATCACAACACTCACATCAGATGCTTTACCTTCCTCGGCCTCTTTGGCTGCTTTGGCCTCTTTGGCCTCTCTAGCCTCTTTGGTCTCTCTAGCCTCTTTGGCTGATTTGGCCTCTTTGAGTGTTTTAGCCTCTTTGAGTGTTTTGGCCTCTTTGAGTGCTTTGGCCTCTTTGGCTGCTTTGGCCTATTTGGCCGCTTTAGCCTCTCTAGTCTCTTTGGCTGCTTTGGCTTCTTGGAGTGCTTTGGCCTCTTTGACTGCTTTGGCCTCTTTGGCCTCTTTGGCTGCTTTGGCTTCTTTGGCCTCTTCGGCCTCTTTGATCCCTCTGGCCTCTTCGGCCTCTTTGGTCTTAGTGTCCTCTTTGGACACACTCGGGTCTCCTTTCTCCCTATTTACATTTTTGCTCTGCAAATGAACCAAAGAAGATGACTTAAAACAAAATCTTAACCAAAAAGAATAAAAGTTAGACGACTTACCAGACGACTTACCAAAAGACTTCCCGTAAATCGTCTGATGAGACAACTTACCAGACAACTTCCAGGAAGTCTTCTCGAGTAAGTCGTCTGGTAAGTCGTCTCACCAGAATGCAATGAACATTGAGAAACAAAGAAGAACCATATTATTCTATAAAATTTGAACCAACAATCAAGAAACAAAGAAGCAAATAATGCATTCTGATTTACAAAAGAAGCAAATCAGTTTTTTTCCTTCTATATTTCTTAGAAAGTCTTCCGGATTTTTTTATGGGAGGGGTACTAACCCTGAATTCGTTTGTGCGTTTAGGCGGTTCAGAAGGGGTGTGAGAAGCCTCATTAGAAGCAGTCCCTTTGTTGCTTTTGGCAAGCTGCTCCAGAGCTTTGACCCTTTCGGCAACAACTTCGACTCTATCGGCAACAAAATTGATCTCCCTAAGGATCATCCCAAAACCATCCCTCATGGCATCAACCATCTGTTTCATCCCTTTTTCAAAAACTTCTTGGATAATCAATCCCACAAGATCCGCCTATGCCTCTCGAGGAGACTCTTCTGCCTCTCGAGGAGACCCTTCTTTCTATTTGCGAGCTTTCTTTCGAAGTCTCTCTTCCACAAGAGTAGGCTCTTCCTTCACATAACCCTCTCCATTCTTTGCATACACGACTACAGACTTTTGATTGGACCACAAGGTACTACCGGCGACTTTCCAGCATTCCATGGTCCAACGATGATATCCATTCCACATAACTTTAACAATGTTGTCTGCGGCCTTATCCTCTACATCATGGTCCCATTTTGGCCACATTTCACTAATGTTCTTCTTTTTCAAAAAGCTCAACACGACAGTCTGCAGTAAAAAAAATATAAACTTAGATATAAACTTATAGTGAGAAGACTTACCATAAGACTTAACTATAAGTCTTCTCACCAGACGACTGGTGAGAAGATTTGTACACGACTACAGACTTAACTACAAGTCTTCTCACCAGAAGACTTCCAGACGACTTATAGTTAAGTCATCTAGACGACTAAACTATAGTATGTTATAAGTCTTCTGGTGGAATTACCTGTCTTCTGATGGCATCTTTAAAAAAATTGCGTCCTTTGCCACCATTGTAAGCCAACAGAGGTGGAGACAGTTTGTTTTGTACGGGATGACCATACTCAGCTCCAAATTCTGGCAGAGCATAGTACACCAGCACCTGGATCACTTGTACAAACCCATCAATAGTATAAGATTTTGTTAAATCTTTATTCCACAGTGAGTCCATCAGCACCTTGAACGCGACTCTCCCCCATGGATAACTTTCAAACTCTTATAAATTCATCACTAGCCTTGCAAGACTAGTCCGGGTTATGATTGAGAACTTTCTTCCTTCAATGAATCCAGTGAAGATGGCTAGGTATCCCAGCCGCATCCGATCATCCTGAAACCACTCTGCACATCTCTTACATGCTGTTATTATCTGCTCCGTAGTAGGACCAGCATCGATACCAACACCCAAAAGCTGCCAGAAAGCAGTTGTCAACGTAATCGCAGTTGAGATCAGTGAGGTGTTCAAACTCAATCAGAGAAAACCTCGCCGGTTCCGGACCAACAAGACACCAAAGCTCATACTTCTTCTTGATGTGAAGCTTGAAACAGAGCATAAGGTGAACCAGCCTTGATGCCCAAGCAAAATTCAGCTCCTTGAACTTGAGGAAGACTCCCAACTTTGAGTCCCTCAGCTCCTGGTATTCGTCTGGATGTAGAGCAGACCTGATGGCAGAATACAACTTCGTATCATCAGTATGATACAAAATGCTTTTGACTGGTTCAGGCTCTTCCCTAAGTTAAATAACCTCTTCGGGAGTTCTGGTAAATCCATTTTCAGTCTGCAAAACAATCAAAACCAACATCTCAAACACAAACCAAACAGAGAAATGTTTATACACTAGTAAATTTACGGGTTATAAGACTTCCTGGTAAGTCATCTAGGTAGGTTGTGTGTAGATGACTTATTTGTAAGTCGTCTAGGTAAGAAGATTTTAAGATAAGTCGTCTGGTACTAGATGACTTATCTTAAAGTAGTCTGGTACTATACGACTTACATGGAAGTCATCTCGAACAAGACGACTTACCAGGAAGTCTTCTGGAATATCGTGTTAAACCTACAGATCTGAAAATCGTGTTAAACCTACATAACTGACGTTTGAAGTAACTAACTAGATTGAACGGCTACAAATGGATGAACTTATAGTCGGAGGCGAAGAAGTACTGGTCGGCAACGACAATAGTGGTTACAGATCTGCAAAACAAGACGGGAGATAAGAAGTAAGACTATAAAAATTAGGGTTTTAACGGCGGCAAAAACGATTCGCCTTAAGCAAAACACTGAACGACAGCAAAGATGAAGAACTTACCGGTGGTGAGATCGGCGGCGAAGTTCAACGAAACGAAAACGTTTAGATCTGAAAAAAAGGAAGAGGGTTAGGTTACTCTTCCTCGGCCGTGACGGAGAAACGATATTCGACGGAAGAAATGAGGTTACCGGTGGTGAGATCGACAGAAAACGGCTAGAGGTTTCGACAGAAGACGGCTAGGGTTTCGACGGAAAAATCGCCTTCGAAATCGCCTTAGAGAGAAAACGGCTAGGGTTTCTTTTTTTCTCAGCAAACAACGAAAATAACATTGAAAAAATAACTATTTATATTTTCGGTAAAAAAAGTGGTTAGATAAATGTAATTCGGTAAAAGTAAAAGTTTTGTACGGTTTGGACGACTTTCGGGTAAGTCGTCTAAAACCTAGACGACTTCCTGAAAGTCGTCTGAAACCCTAAATATAAAACCTAACTCAAATAACTAACAAAATAACATTTAAACACTTTGTTAAACTTAATATCAACTTTAAAAGTGTTTAATATACACGAATCTAAACACATATACCTCAAATTTAAAATTTTCAATAAAAAAGTTAAGCTTCCAACCTCTTACTCCTAAATGTACATACAATACTACAACATATATTACCAAACCCTTAACCAACTAATACCATCACTTACTTCATTCATCTCATCTAGATTTAAATCAATTCAATTTTACTAGATCTTAATTTATATCATTTACAAATCTTTATAATTACATTATATACATTTTTTCCTTGTCGAAATATTTTTCATATAATTTATAAATTATTTTTAAGATTTACTCTTCCAGACAACTTTCTGGGAAGTCCAGGAAAATTTCTAGATGACTTCTAGGAAGTCGTCAAGAAAGTCATCTCGCAGAAGACCTAAGAAAATACGCATGCGACTTATTGGGGTTAAATTCGTAAAAAGCACACTGTTTTTTGTTTGGTCATAAAGGGTTATTTGTAGTTTTATATTGTTTTTTGTTTGGTTTGAGTTACTTTTGCATTTCATTCAAGTAAGGGTTTTGGTTTGCATTTAAAATCAAGATTTAGGTCAATTTTGACAATTTTCCTTAGAATAAAAATGTGCATACTCTCTCTCTTATGATATGTTGTATTTTATATTTACATAAATTGTTCTATATGTATAAAAATAGAATAATATTATATAGCATATAGTTGGCAAAGCTTTATAACGCGTGTATAACATGTTCACTTACAGAGTGTAAGAACTATATGATTCTCAAATCAGTTGGCGTCAAAAGAGAATAGCGTATCGGAAGGTATGATTAATTAGAAGTCTTGTATGGAGATCATGTTTCCTATCTGATGTGAATGTTTGGTATATCCACAAAGAATGCATTATACGGAAGATATATTAGAACTCTTCTTAAGCATGTATTATACCCAGATAGTTAGGTTGTACATGTGTGTAAAATGATTACATATCTTCATTGTTTGCTCATGGAATGAGATTAAGGGAACCTTCTCTCCTCCTTATGTCATCTTAATTGGTTTTCTAATGAGTTCATGCTTCTCCTAACGTCTTGTCTTATCTTTTTCTTTGTTTATATGTTCTATCAGTTGACCTAGTCGGCTGCAGGAGGAACACACTAAGTATTATACAATAAACTGGTTACTATATTGTTTAACCCGAATTTGGAATGCTATCTGACTAATTCCAAAGGGTGGCTGGATTGTCTGTTACCAGACTACTAAGTAAACTATTTTGACGGAAATCCAAACCTAAAATTCTCATATAACTATGACTTTGTTTCAAAAAATTCGAATCTAGGAAGAAGTGTTGTAGCCAATTCATGTATTTTATCTACCACTTAGCCATAGTCATACATGCATGTCTTTTCCTATCAGTCTACCATTAAACATCAAAGAGAGAATTGATACCTACACGTAAATAAGCAGTACTTAGACAACTTTCAATGAGGATTCTTCCCACTGGAGCTCTTAATATATGTACTATATATATGTATATAATATATACATATATATATATATATAGTACATATATTAAGAGCTCCAATAAGAAGAATCTCCGTTGAAGGTGCTTTTAGTTCCTGCGTTATTAAGTCCAACTTTAATTTTTCCTTACAAAACTACAAAGATTTACTTTTGTAGGTTATGATGCTATTCACCCGAATTAAATGTTGGGTAAGTTATATTTTGTACACTAATATATGACTATTACTGGGATAAATAAAAATTTAACCTGTATGTTTTGTTAATAAGAAATACTACATAATTCAAACAATACTAAAATATAACAGCTATAGACACTAATTTGTGTTCATAATTTATGTTAAGAACCCTAATGTTGTTTGGTTATGTTCCATAATTTATTAATTCTTTTACGTTTTTTTGGTATCTACGAATATATAAATTGCAAGATTTTCTAAATAATCCTTAAGAAGAAAAATATATATAGATGTATGGTAGGTAAAGTAATAATATTTGACCCGTCTAAATGATAATTAATGATTTATATATTACCTATTAAAATTGATTTGATGCAACAATGTACTTTATTTTTCGTTTAAATAGTATATTCTTCCACATAATAATATGAAGAAGAAAAAAACACATTCTTTTAAAGCTAGACTCTTAAACAAACGAAGCACGTTACAAGTTTCTTTAAGACATGAAAACCATGATCATACAGGCATCTCTCGTATGCATGTTCACTCTCTCTTTCTTTGCTTTACATCAGTGTACGTATAGATTTTCTCAATTATGTTACTTCTGTTTTTTTCTTATTCTGTCTAAGTGTTTACTTGTTGTTAACATTTTCTTGATGTGTGATTTCAATAAAAAGGTGAAATGGCGGATGTTAGAGAAATAATGGAACCAAACATAGTCATATCATCAAATTGTTATCATGGAATATGTTCAGGATTGTTTATAAGAAATTGTTGGTGTTGTGGAGTACCACACGGACTATGTTATGATAGTAAACCCTCATGTGATGCTGTATGCCCTCGTCCTCATTCTCCTCCAAAGTAATATTTAATATTTTTTTGTATTAATTAAAGTGGTTGTTCCCTACGTGAAAATAATAAAAATTATAAATTAATTTGATTTTCCTTAATTTACATTTTTTTGTTTTAAATACTTAAGTTAGATTTAGCAATAATTACTGTAGAATAATTTCATAACTGGGTTTCTTCATATCCTTTAGACATATTTTTCATATTATACAGTCTGGTTATAACAAGTTCAAATATTTTTTTTTAAGTTCAAATATTATTTAACAAAACCTTTTTAAAACAAAGGAATTGTTCCTATGTAATTAATAAAAGAAAATTTTCATAATAATATTTCAACTAAATTTTGTTAAGCTTTTCAGTACGCGAACTTTTGCTACTCGGTTTAATATTCAAACTAATTATTTTGCTCATTTTAATATGTTTACTTTTAAAATGTATTTATTTTAATACATAAAGTATGCTCATTTTAATAATAAGTTTCAAAGAAACTTAAAAAAATTATAAAATTCAAAACAAATCTTGAAACTTTCAGACTTTATTTTATTTTTTAAGAATAAAAGTAACTAAATTTTTAATGGTCATAATTTTTTTTATAATAATAATTTCAGTTTAAATTTCAAGTTTATTTATTTTCTAAGTTTAAAAGTAATTTATTTATTTTATTCATAATTAAATAAAATAGTTCAATCCCTTTTATATATTGGGATTTAATTAATTTTATTTCTATTATGTATATTACACAAATTAACTCATGAATTAACCCATTAAGGTTTCTTAGAAAATGATTTTCTAAATTAAGGGAATCAAAAACCTTTGTTAAAATCAATCAAGATTTTAACCAAAAAAAATTCATATAAAATTGAGAAATCAGTTTTTACATATTATACCAATTTTAAGTGGAAACCCAGAATCAATGTTTTTGTGCTTTTAAAAAGTGCGTGTAACATTCCTTATATACTTGTTAGGTTTTTAATATTAATATAATATATATCAACATTTATTAAATGTATATTCTTCTTTTAACTTTAGATTAGTTAATCATATAAGTATACATGTATAATACCATTTAATAAAATTTATTTTGGTTATAATCCTCTTTGTAAAAAAAATTCTGGAAATAAATGTAAATGAGTTATCTTAGAAAAATTCTCTTTTTGTAAAACCAATAAAACACAGAACATTTAAAAACAGTAAAAAACTAATTTTAAAAATTAAAATTTATAAACCAAACTGTAAATATAAAAACCAAACCTAAAACCAAAAACTACTAAAACAATCGAAGTCTAAGTTTGTCTTATTTCGTGTGATGTAGAACTTTTTGAATTCTATTTTTAATTTCATTAAGCCTTCGAATAATGTCTATTAAGTTTTTTGAAAAGACAATGAACAAAAATGAGATCGTACATCTTGGTGACTAAGCTTGGAGCAGAGACTAAGCTTGGAGGAGGAATATTAGGCCTTGAAATAGGACCATGTTGTTGTTGCGGATATGGATGAGTATCTTGTGGTGGGCCATGGTGGTAAGGAAGATACTGCTGGTAAGGCTGTTGCATATACCCTCCATATGGCTGTGGAGTGTACGGCTGGTGCTGCTGATAATGACCATGTGGAGGCATCGGGTACGAAGAGGACGAAGCTCTTCTGTTGTCACTGGTGTTTGAACCGCTGTCTTGGGACGAAATGACTGCACCCATTCTCTGAGGGTCCATCGATGGGTAAAATGGTCTGTCTTGATGAGGAGGTTGTTGTGGTGGTGGTGGGTGCATATAGTACTGCTGCATCGGTGGAGGTTGATTATGCTGCTGAGATATCACAGATCGAGGCAGCAATCCACTGTGAGCCACACCACCTTGTTGCTGCGAGCCACCGCCATCTGAATCAGTCTTGGGAACTTGAGGTCTTCCCCAAGAGATTTTAAGCCTTTGACCGTTGACAACAAACATGAGTTTCAGAATCTTTTGTCAATACCATAACAAACCAACCAAACTTATTGAGTTGACATTGAGTTTGGGTTTGGTAAAGACCAAAACTTTTAATACCAAACAACAATCTACTTTACCAAGCGGTAACTGCTATTGAAAGATAGTTTTTACCTTCTTTTGAACTGTTGCGCTTAATGCTTTGAGTTCTTTATTCACGCTATCAATCTTCTTTCACACCAAAGAAACTTCTTTCCTCCTGGGATTTCCATAGTCTCAAGCTCCTGAAACCAAAAAAAAAAAAAAACATACACATTTTCACACAAAAGTCAAACTCTTGTCATGAACCTAATGCTTAGTCTTTTCATGTTCACTAAGAGACAGCCCATTGGATATTTGTAAGTTGAACAAAATTATCTCTTTACAAAAGATATTACATACCTGTTTATCTATGAGAAGCAGCTCTGGCTCTAGTCCAATTAAGAAGTCACAACGTTCTCTGTATTCCTAGCTTCCCAGAAATGTATCAATCGAAAACATAGCTCAGACTGTCAACCAGCAGCAACATCATTGAAGAACATAGTTGCAGGGGCCTTTCCGATTGATTGGACGATTTGGTTGCCACGGTTTTCTCTGATAATTTGCTTAGTGTGAATTTGGTGAGGAGAGAACGAAGAGACAGATGAAGGATATATATATATATATATATAAGGGGGTGGAGATGATGATCAGATCGAAATAAATTCAGGCAGATTAGATTTCTGCAGTAAAGTGATAAGCTTTATGGCTCTTTGAGGAGAATCAGAATCGGTACTAACGGCAAGGAGTTGGAGGCAGACCATGAGACGATGGTAGTAAGTCGCCGGCGAGAAGATAGGTTTTACATTAAAAAAATGGGCTAATTCTCAATATTATCAACCCACATAATTGGCCCGTGAAAAATCTGTGTCAAGTAACAATGGTCTGACGTGGCCATTTGAAGCTTTCTTATTCGTTGATTATTTTAAACGACGTGGCATATCTTAGAGAACTTTATACTCTCCTTTTAGTATTATAAGATAAGATTAGAGAAAAACTGACTTTTTCAGTTGGAGTAAACAATTTATGCAACAAACGATTCTCACGATCTAAAATATTATATTTATATATCATTGGCTATGAAGATGTTTTTGACATCATATTTATACATGAGTTATTCTTGGGTTCACCCCTTAGGGTGAACTTAGAGGTTCACCACTATGGATGTTAATACGGATTATTCGGGTTCATTTACGCCATGTCCGTTTAGATCATGCCCATTTAAAACCCGTTAATTGCATGTTCGTTTAGATCATGCCCGTTTAGATCAATGTCCGTTTAAAGTCCGTTTAGCATGGAGATACCTGTTTAGGCCCGTGAGCCCGTTTATAAATTTTTTTCTTCTAAATACAATTTAACTTTTTAAAAATACAGATTTTATATTATTTCTTTTTTACCAATTTTATGATTATTTTGTTTCAAAAACAAAAATCACAAAATAACTATTTGTTTCAAAACAGACGAACTATAAAAAATTATGATTTAAAAAAAAAAATCTTTTTAAATTCATTTTAAATATAAATTTATACTTTTTTATTTTTGAAAAACTCATAAACGGGCCTAAACAGGTACCCGTTTATTTAATGGGTTTACCCATTAACGAAACGAGTCTAAATGGACCAACCCATATAACCCCGTTTGTTTCTACATGGTAATAAATAAGTCATGGGTCGGCCTGTTTATGCCGAACACATTTGAGCACGCGGGCTTTAAGCCCATTTTAGCATTCATGTTCACCACCCAATGAAAATTTGTCACGGCATATTATATTTTTTAAATAAAAAATATAAAAAGAAATAGAAAATAATGGAAATTATCAAAAAAAAAAAAATTTCAACGTTAACACCGTCAATAAAACCCTAAATCGTAAACACTAGACTCTAAACCCTAAACAAAAAACTCTAAACCCTTGAAACCCTAAATCTTAAATACTAGACTCTAATCCCTAAACACTAAATCCTTGGATAAACCATAAACCCTTGGATAAACCCCAAACACTTGGATAAACCCTAAACCCTTGGGTAAACCCTAAATCCTTGGGTAAATCCTAAACCCTAAGGTAAACCCTATTACAACTATTTAGGGTTTACATTAAGGTTTAGGATTTACCTAAGATTTAGGATTTACCCAAGGGTTTAGGATTTACCTAAGGGTTTAGGGTTTACCCAAGGTTTAGGGGTTTTTCAAGTGTTTAGTGTTTAGGGTTTAAATTTTAGTATTTATGGTTTAAGTTTTTATTAACGGTGTTAACAACGTAATTTTTACTATTTATTTATTTATTTTTACCTTTTTAATTTAAAAAATATATTATGATGTAGTATATTTTGATTGGGTGGTGAACCTCTAGGTTCACCACTAGGGATGTTAGTACGGGCTATTCGGGCCCGTTTAGGCCCTGCCCGTTTAGACCATGCCCATTTAAAGCCCGTTAATTGCATGTCCGTTTAGATCCTGTCCGTTTAAATCATGTCCTTTTAAAGCCCGTTTAACATGGACATGACCGTTTAGGCCCGTGAACCCGTTTATAATTTTTTTTCTTCTAAATACAGTTGATTTTTTTTAAAATACAGATTTTATATTATTTTTCTTTTACTATTTTTATGATTATTTTGTTTCAAAAAACACAAATCATATAATTTATGAATTTTTAAAAAATCTCTTTAAATGTAATTTAAATATAAATTTATAACTTTTGTATTTAAAAAAAAACACATAAACGAGACTAAATGGATACTTGTTTATTTAACGGGTTTACCCATTAACGAAACGAGTCTAAACGGGCCAACCCGTATAATCTCGTTTATTTCTACATAGTAAGAAACAGGTCACGGGTCAGCATGTTTATGCCAAACCCGTTTGAGCCCGCGGGCTTTAAGCCCATTTTAACATCCATGTTCATCATCTAATGAAAATTTACCACATCATATTATATTTTTTAAATAACAATGTAAAAAAAAATAGAAAATAATGGAAATTACCAAAAAAATATATATTTTTTTAACATTGTTAACACCGTCAATAAACTCTAAATCCTAAACACTAGACTCTACACCCTAAAAAAAACTATAAGCCCTAGAAACCCTAAATCTTAAATACTAAACTCTAAACCCTAAACACTAAACTCTTGGGTAAACCATAAACCCTTGGATAAACCCTAAACCCTTGGGTAAACCCTAAACTCTTGAGTAAACCCTAAATCTTTGGGTAAATCCTAAATCCTAGTGTTTAGGCTTAGTGTTTAGGGTTTAAAGTTTAGTATTTATGGTTTAATGTTTTTATTAACGGTGTTAATAACGTAAATGTTTTTATTTTTTTGATAATTTTTACTATTTTTATTTATTTTTACCTTTTATATTTTAAAAAATACATTATGATGTGACAAATTTTGTTTGGGTGGTGAACCTAGAGATTTACTCTAGAGAGTGAACCCAAGAATAACTCTTTATACATTTCTAAAAAATATCAGCACATACGAAACTAAATTAATGTTTGGCCACCCCAAATTGAGTATGTAAAATCTAACCCAATAACCCAAATGAAGCTACAAACGAAATTCAGTTGCATAAAAAGGGGGAAATTGATCACCAAGATAACACAGGGGTTACGATGAAAAAGCATAACTAATGGTTTTGAATACTCATATTTTCTTAATAAAGTGTACCAGTATGGAACCGGTTTATATAAGTTTCAGCGCCGGTCCCATATTTATTTATATTGTAAATGGGAGCCTTAATCTTGTGTACGAAATCCGGGTAGAAGATGTTAAACATGTACCCTTGAAAGACTAAGTGTGTTTGGTTATACTTAGTCTTCAAAAAACCCGGGTTGAGCAGATTAATAGCAGAAGGGGTACCTCAGAATTAAGGTTCAGATCACGTTCCTCCATTGCTCCCACTACTTTAGTCTCCAAATTATCTTCTTTGCGAGGTTCTTGTTTTGAGACCATAGCCTCTTAAAACCGCTTCTCCTTGTTGGGAGAGAGTTAGGAATGTCCTAAAATTATTTGTATTTACTCTAGTTAAAGTTGTAATGTCGAGGTTCGACAATCGTATAAAATTATGTGGTTATAATATTTTGCTAAAAACCGCTTATAATCTATGGATTATGGACTGAGAATCCATAACTAATTTTATATGATCCTACATGATCATACACCTAAGCAAACTAGATCAATGGTATCTTGGTTAACCGGATAATATATTATATACGATATAATACATATTATATACATATGTGTTATACTTGATAATACTTACACGTAAAAAAATTATGTCTTCTTAATTCGGCTGGGCCCACTAACTTTGTTTAGGTTAATGTACCTGAAGTATATAAATTGAGTATGTGTGCTTTGTTAAACAACACACACAATATCGGTCGTAACCTAAACTATGAGAATATGAGATGAATTGTTCGCTGTCACGTTCTTGCAGCACTAGCACCCCGTATTGATCCAGTTTGTATGTGTGTGGATATCAGTAGAGACACGATGTTTGGAGTACTAAAAATCTTGATTTGGTTTATTCATATTTCCGCTGCAAAATAATCGGGTATATTTGAAACCCTATGATTTAGATTTATTTAAGTATTTACATGAAATTCTAGGCAAACGAATTTATAGGTTGATTTATAAATTGTTATAAACCGATATGAATTCCTACAATGGTATCAGAACCAACTTGTATATACTGATATTGACCTCCTAGGGATAAGAGACATAGAGCTAATCTAGTTTAACATAGATATGTGGTATGCATGTTAATCGTTATGTGTTTCAAGATGTTTTGATTAAATCAGAAACTAACCATAGAAACATATGTTAGATTTGTGAATCTAATTTAGAAAAGGGCATGAACTAAAAGTTGACATGATAATTCTTATACTATAATGTATTTTGATTTTATTAAGTAATTATCTAAACTTCATGTGTTGTTTGAACGTGTTTTGTTGGACAAAACTATTGACATTATAATAAAATGTGGTTTGTCATAAAATTATGTCTGCAATATACTCCTTGTACATGTTTTAGGTTACGAGCTTGTGTATATACTTGATTACTTAATTCATTAGAATGTTATATATGAATAAATAATAAAAGGATATCAAATCGTTGATATATACATAATAATAACTATTTAAATTAAGTAAAATCTTTGGAAGATAATTATGTAAGCTGATGTTTATTTAATTATATATTCTAATTAGATTAGAATTTAATTAATACTTAAATAATTAAATAATTAAATTTATTTAAGTTATTTATAATTCAATTAAAATACATATAAGATATGTATTGGTTATAGTTATATTAGATATAAATTTTTAATATAAAATTAAATTGGAATAAAGTCGGTTCCTCAATTAATTTAATTATTATTGTTGTCTACCCAATCTTATCAACTATCAAAATTCGTTTCGTTGTAAGATGGGGTTGCCAAAGCAAGGTGTCTGCAATTACATGAGTGAGGTATATGGTAACGGTTACTATGTGAAACAAGATTGGTTTACTTGACTAAGCTATCAAAAAGGTTTTGGGCTTAGAGGCATGGGTTGGATAGACATAAGATGTCGTATGATAACCAAGAATTATATTTGATATAATTAGCAAAGTGTTGCTTACTTAATTAGCTAGAATTCGGGCGATGAGCCAAAACTCACTTGGATTTTAGTGAAATATGGATCTTGGATTATTATATTCATTTGAAGAAAATATTTTGAATATAATAAGAGTTTTTTTAATTATTGAGATTTTTCTAATTCCTGAACATCATATTAATATTTGCTATTCTTATATTCCAGCAATGTTAACCCACAACCCATTTTTATTATGATATACCCTCGTACAAATTGTATGGATCAAATTTCCTCCAATGGTATCAAAATCCGAGAATTGCTCTCAAACATGAGTTTAAACCCTACTTGGAAGATTCTAAAAGGAAAAAGACTTTGAAACATCGTCTAGAGGTATTTATGTTATAGAAATAAATGTTACTACCTCCGGTTCTACTTCTTGGGTATTGGATACCGGTTGTGGTGCTCATATTTGTACGAATATGAACAGCCTAAGCAACAGTAGAATTTTTGGAGAAAGGAAAAGTGGACATACGCATGGGAAATGGACTAAGAGTTGGTGCATTAGCCGTGAGAACATTTCATTTGTCTTTACCTTCAGACTTGGTTTTAGAACTTAAAAATTGTTATTATGTACCTGCTATAAGTGGGAATATTATTTCCATTCCTTGTTTGGATTTGGAAGGATTTCAATTTTCGATTAAAAACAAGTGTTCTTCTTTTGATCGTAATTATATCTTTTATGGCAGTAGTCCATTAGAGAATGACCTTAATATTATAGACCAAAGCGTGCGTGTCTATAATATTAGTACCAAAAGACTCAAGTCTAATGACACGAATCAAACTTTCCTTTGGCATTGTCGTTTGTGCCACGTAAATTAGAAACACATCCAAAAATTTCATAGTGATGGACTTTTGAGCTCATTTAATTATGAATCATATGAAAAATGTGAATCTTGTTTGTTGGGTAAAATGAATAAGGCTCCTTTTACTGGACACGGTGAAAGAGCCAAAGACTTGTTTGAACTTATACATACTGATGTATGTGGACCAATGAGTACAACTGTTAGAGGAAACTATCAGTACTTCATGACATTTACTGATGACTTCAGTAGATATGGTTATGCTTATCTAATGAAACATAAGTCTGAATCTTTTGAAAAGTTCAAAGAATTTCAGAATGAAGTACAAAATCTGCTTGACAAAGAAAATAAAAGCTCTTCGATATAATCAAGGTGGAGAATATTTGAGCCAAACGTTTAATGATCATCTGAGAGAATGTGGAATTGTTTCACAACTCACTCTTCCAGGAACACCACAGTGGAATGGTGTGTCTGAAAGAACGTGTGTCCGAAAGGAGGAATCAAACTTTATTAGATATTGTTCGGTCTATGATGAGTCATGCAGATCTTCCACCATCCTTTTGGGGATATGCTCTAGAAACATCTGCGTTTACGCTAAATAGATGTCCATCAAATCAGTGGAGAAGACACCATATGAGATGTGGACTGCAAAGGTTCCAAATTTGTCTTTAAAAAAAAAAAAATTGGGGTTCTAATGCTTATGTCAAACGTATGCTTGGACCAAAATCTGATAAATGCTTCTTCATTGGTTATTCCAAAGAAACCAAAGGTTATTACTTTTACAACTCTACTGAGAACAAAGTGTTTGTTGCTCGTAGTGGTGTTTTTCTTAAGAGAGAATTTCTTTCTAAGAAGAATTGTGGGAGTAAAGTACAACTCGAAGAAGTTCGAGAAATACAGGTGATTGTTTCATCGTCTCAGGAATATGATCAATTAGATTTTTGAAGAGTCGTAGAATCTACCCCTGTGGAACCTGAGGTACGTAGATCCGAAAGGACACGTCACAAACCTGATAGATATGGGGTATGGGTGACGGATAATCATGATATATTGATAATAGAGAGTGATGAACCTACGTCCTTTGAGGAAGCTATGATGGGCCCTGACTTCGATAAATGGCTAGAAGCCGCATAATCCAAAATTGACTCTATGTCAATAAACAAAGTGTGGACTTTGGTTGATTTACCTGATGGTAATAAACCATTGAGTGTAAATGGATTTTCAAGAAGAAAACTGACATGGATGGTAATATACAGATATACAAAGCTAGATTGGTGGCCAAAGGTTACAAACAAATTCATGGTATGACTATGATGAAACCTATTCACCAGTTACAATGCTTAAGTCCCTTCGAATTCTCCTAGCAACTACTGCTTATTATGACTATGAGATTTGACAGATGGATGTGAAAACATCTTTCCTTAATGGAAAACTCGAGGAGGATGTGTACATGACACAACCCGAAGGTTTCACAGTCCCTGGAAGTGTTGGGAATGTATGTAAGCTTCAACGTTCCATTTATGATTTGAAGCAAGCATCTCGGAGCTGGAATCTTTATTTTAATGAAGTAATCAAAGAGTTTGATTTCATTAGAAATGAAGAAGAATCTTGCGTTTACAAGAAGACTAGTGGGAGCGCAGTTGCTTTCTTAGTGTTGTATGAGATGACATACTCCTCATTGTAAATGACGTTTCTATGCTTAATTTCGTAAAGACTTGGCTTGGATGTTGTTTCTCAATGAAAGACATGAGAGAAAATACATACATTCTTGGAATAAGAATCTATAGGGATAGGTTAAATTTTTAATCTCCATTCGATTTAGAAACTACTACTATCTTTGAAAGCACAAATATTTTTTTGTTGAACTATTTTGATAAAATTTCTATGAATTTATAACCTTTTATAAGAAAAAGATAATACAAAAGTTGTTCTATAATAATGTTTTAGTTTTAAGAAGTGTTTTCATATCGAACATGGATCCGTGGTTGAACATGTAGACATGGTACCTTGTATATAATTTGGTTCAGATTTAATGAAAATTGTTAATTAAAATTACTATAGAACCCAGTAGAAAACAAAAAAAAAAACTCACTATTATTCTGCGATATGATACCCCTGATCCGATAAAAACACAAAATATCTGATAAATTTTTGAAAATTCTTGATTAAATTACTCATATACTTTTTAATATTACATAAACTTATGATTCTTTAGACTTTGATAAAAAAAAATATTATGTCATCCAAAACAAATGATAATATAGAAAACTGGAGATGCATCACTTGTAAGAGAGTGAAGATACAATGAATGAAAAATCATTGGTGTATTAGGTCGAAGGAGTTAAGTGTTGGGCCTGATTATTAAAGACTAATAAAAACGTTAATAAAAGACAAATCTGCGAATATAAATGGACTATTGGATAGCCTTATTATTAAATGAATGAGGAATTAACAATATCTCACATCGGTTTGGAGAGAAAAAAATGTCCTATATATAAAAATATATATATATATGTCTTCACATGTAAAGCTGATCAAAGGCTTTAAGGTGACAAGCATGGCTTCGCTCTTCACGCGTGCCGCCATTGTCCGGCTCGGCTCAGCTTGGCTTGAGTTTGGGTCTTGGTGAAGGGTCATAGGCCCAATAAGTTTTTTAGACCAAATTAAGCTCAACATTTTGATCTATTTTTGAATCAAAACATCATGATTTTTGTGTTTTAACGACGCATAGTTCTTCTTAAAACAATACAAAGTCTACCTAATTCGCCAAAGATCACATCGAGTCAATAAGAGAGAAACTTGTGGAGAAATCTGCTCAACGTTTCCACTCCAAGTTTCCACTCCAAGTTTTTTGAGAGATTTTCAAAAAATATTTGCAACGGTTTTGAAAAACCGCTATTCTTCCCATCTTTAAAAATACCTCGTATTCTCCTCATTCATTAATCACTTATTACATCGAAATTCAACGGAGAAATTCCTTAGTGTAAGTCAATAGTTCGAGAATTTTTCGTAGAGTCTAAAGTTCGTCGAGATGATCACAAGTAATGTGTGATTTCTCTAACATGGTTGTATTCTGGGACTCGGTATATCGCTGTGTCACTTCTCATTACGGAGCGAATATTTATAGTTAAGAAAAGAGATTGTATCTTCACTCCATGTTCATTTGCGAAAATGTTTTCCATATCGGTTCCTAAGTTCACTCATGAAAACCATGAATAGTTCAAGGTCACAATGAACACAACATAGAACTAAGTTCTACAAAAAATGAAGTTGTGTTATGCTTGTTGTCTCAGTCTACATAAAACACCGAATGGTTCAAGACATCATGTTCACCTCTTCGTAAAGTAAACCAGACAAATATTAACTATGAGTGGTTCAAGGCTTAAAAATGTTACCAACTCAAACATAGTGAATTTTCCGCATACACTCTCGATAAGTCTGTCTAGTATAGTCAAGATTAGTATAAGTATAGTAAGTAGAGTTTATCGAGACTGCATTTAGTTTTCATTAATGCTTATGCACTAGGATGTATGAGTTTAATCCCAGATAAAACGAAATTATGCAAGTTAATGGAGAAAATGCTTACAAGAAATCTGCAACATGGCATAAGGAGTATTGTCAAGCATGAATCTGATAGGGCGGCTCAGGTGATGTATTCAAACGTGAATCCCCATAAATCAGGTGGAATTATCAGTTGTTGAGTCGTCTGTAATATTTCTTATAGTTTTTAATAGCATAATTATCTAGCAGTGAAAAAAAACATCATTACTTATGTTAGATAATTTACATATAACTATACCACTATTTACTATTATATTGTAATCAATCGGTTTTAGTCATATAATTACACTGCATATTTTATACTCTCTCCGTATCATTTTAAGTGATGTTTAAAGATTTATATTTTGTTTCATGATAAGTGATGTTATCATTATTCAAAATAAAATTTAATGTCATTTAAAATTTGTAATCAAGATAAATTATATAATTTTTTTTTTAATATTTATGCAAAAACCTTAAACACCACCCAAAATAATACAAATGGAGTATAAAAATCCAGAGGTTGATTTGGTATGACCAAATCCAAACCATATTTCATATTTCAAATTTCATATATTATGTTAGGTGTTGGTTGGTTCAGTTATACCTAGACATGTTAAAACGTGCTTTTTATAAACGGGCTTAAACGGGCCTCGTGTAATTTTAGTAGCCTGTTTAAGGCATATTTATGTAACAACGTTAAACGGGCTTTGTAAGGCTTGTCCGTTTATGTCCGTTTAATAAACAGGTTTACTCAAAAATAAACAGGCAGCCCGTTTAGCCTGTTTATATTTTTTCGAAAAGATGACGTTTCGTCATTTGTAATAACATAATGTCTACACATTTGAGTTCTTCAGGCCTCTCAGCCGTAATAGTCTGTTTTCTGCATCTTTCGTTAGTGTTTTCCTGATCTCATCCTCGCTTTTCAACAGCCTTAAACTACATGAGTCTTGGTGATATTTTCGTTGATCTCAATCCCTTTTTAATTCATGTAATATGATTGTGATTACTACTTATATACCACATGGATTCTCATGATAACAAACCGGATCTTCCATGGAAGTTTTCTGAAGCTAACAAATCAAATGTCACTCTCTGAAGTCTCTGAATCTCTTCTTCATAATGACAAAAACATTTAAATGAAAAATTGTTACATGATTGTCTTATGGATGGTGTTAAGAACAGTAGATATGTGGAAATAGTTTAGCTCTCTCTCGTTCCCTAATGATTACCCTTCTTCTACGTAGAGCATACAATAGTTAAAAAGGAATCGTGTACTGATTTGTAAGATTGATTTGTTAGATAGATTCATTGTCTGCAACTTTTTCTTAGATAGATATATATATACTCAATTATATATATCGGAGGTTCGCCGGTTCTAGTTCATGGTCAGGAGATATCTTGATTAAATTTAAGTGTTGTGTTGTGTCTATATGTTTGGTTGTGTAACTAGTTCTTTGCGCTTACTTATATTTCTGTGTTTATTAGCAGATAAGTTAGTTTATTTAATTTTAATGATTTTGTTCCTATGATTTTGTTTCATTTTTTCAGAAATGGACTATAAAATTGTGCAAACAATGTCGCTTCCTGACCTCAGCGTTAATACATGGAAATGAATGATGAGGATGTTGAATTTGATATCATGAGGAGTTGACAGAAACAGAAGTAGAAGTTCAAAGTGAAACACAAGCAACTGCATCAACGCAAGCATCAACATCAACATCAACACAAGCAACAAAACCTCCACGTAAGCGACGAAAAACCTCACCTGTTTGGTTAGACTTTGTATCAGTGGGGATAGGAGAAGATAAAAAAGAAAGGGCTAAGTGTATTCATCGTCTTTCAGAATTAGTGATTGATAGTAAAACTCATGGTATAAATCACTTGAAGCGACACTTAAAGAATTGTTCTAAGATGCCTAAGAAGGTAGATAAGCTTGTCTATGATCATATGGTACATCGTGAGATGGTTACCGAGGCTATCATTTACCATGATTTACCATTCCGATATGTGGAGTATGAGAAGGTACGAGCAAGAGATAAATACTTAAATCCTGATTGTCAACATATCTGTAGACAGACTGCAGCTCTTGAGATCTACAAGAGATATGAAATAGAGAAAGAGAGGTTGAAAGAGGTTTTTGTGAGGCATTATGGCAGAGTTTGTTAGAGAGAGTATGAATTAAAAAGGGAGCTAGGCTGTCACTTGACGCTCCTACTCGCTGGAACTCTACATACGAGATGCTTTTTAGAGCTCTCAAGTTTAAGAACACATTTGCTAGCATGGAGTTGTATGATCCAAAATATAAGACGTTGCCTTCAAAGGTTGAGTGGAAAAGTGGAGCAAAAATCTGTGAATTTTTAAAGCCTTTCAGTGTTATCACAACTTACTTTTTGGGTTCAAAATATTCCACTTCTAATGTCTACTTCACACAAGTATGGAGGATACAATTGTTATTGAAGAAATACACTATTTGTGATGATGATGGGGGTGAAAGAAATGGCCAAAGACATGCAAGTTAAGTTTGATAAGTACTTGGAAAATTACATTCTAATCTTGGCTATGAGAGCAGTTCTAGATCCAAGAATAAAGACTGAGATGATTAAAACTGCTTATAATGAGTTGGATCCTTTTACTTCAAGTTCAAAGATTGAAGAACTTAAGGAAAGTTTGTTTGCACTCTACAAAGACTATCAGAAACGGTCTCAAATAAGTTCTTCAGTTGTTTCACTGACGCCAACTCCACATGAGATAGTCACATAATCTCCACTTGAAGATGATTATGATAATGTAAGTAGCTTAATATGACTTTAGACAATCTCTTAGTCTTATTCATTAGCTTGAAATTACTTATCTGATTTGATATAAATGTTCATAATGAAGGATTTTTTGAGTTGGAAAAGAGCATTGAAGGTGGAGCTAGCAACCCAAAGACACATCTGGATATTTATTTGGAAGAACCAAAACTAAACAGAAAGTCTAACTTTGATTTAGACGTTTTGAGTTATTGGAAAGATAACCAACATCGATTTGGTGATTCAGCATTGATGGCACGTGATATCCTCAACATTCCCATCACCACAGTAGCTTCTGAGTCGTCTTTTAGCATTGGAGCTCGGGTTTTAACCCCTTACCAAAACCGTCTGCTGCCTAAAAATGTCCAAGCTTTTGTTTGCACTAGGAATTGGTTGCGCGGTTTTGCTGAATTTAAAGGTAAAGCTTACAAAAACTATTTATAACTTTATTTTTAAACTAATTCATATTATAATTTGTAGGTAACATTGAAGATAAATTTGATGAAAGTGAAGATCTTTAAAAAAAAAAAGTAGTTCAAGAGTGGAGTCTTCAAAATCAGAAAATTGAAATGTTTGATGGAACAAAGGTATATGATGCTTTGGTTATGTTTTTACAATATTTTATAATTTGTTTGATGAAAATATACATTAATTGATTATATTTTAATTATGGACAGGTCTTGATATTCTAAAAAGGAAAAGAGTTCGTTAAGTTTCTGTTATGGACGAAGGGTGACTTCTTGTGAAGGGTGAACTTTACGTTTTAATTATGTTATGATTTGTAAAACTTGAATTTCATTTGAAACAAAACAATGTAGTGTCTAATGTTATGTTTTATGGATTTGTTTTAGTTTATATTTACAGGTTTGATTGAAACAAAACAGAAAAGGTTATGTTCATTTTTTTGTAAGTAAACGGGCTTTAAACGGATTTAGTGTTAAACTGGCTTAATTTTAAACGGGCTTCACATAAATGGACTCTAAACGGGCTTGGTATAAATGGATATTATGCGAATGCCTATTAAACATGCTTGGACATAAACGGGTTTGGATATAAACGGATCGGACAAGCCCGTTTTAACACAGTGAACACAACGTAGAACTAAGTTCTAAAAGAAAATAAAGTTGTGTTATGCTTGTTGTCTCGGTCTACATAAAATAATGGATGGTTCAAGACATCATGTTCACCTTTTGGTAAAGTAAACCCGACAAATATTAACTATGAGTGGTTTAAGGCTTAAAAATGCTACCAATTCAAACATATTGAATTTTCCGCATATACTCTCGATAAGTCTGTCTAGTATAGTCAAGATTAGTATAAGTATAGTAAGTAGAGTTTATCGAGTCTGCATTTAGTGTTCATTAATGCTTATGCACTAGGATGTATGAGTTTAATCCCCAGATAAAACAAAATTATGCGAGTTAATGGAGAAAATGCTTACAAGAAATCTGCAACATGGCATAAGGAGTACTGTCAAACATGAATCTGATAGGACCGGCTCAAGTGATGCATTCAGACGTGAATCCACATAATTCAGGTAGAATTATCAGTTGTTGAATCGTCTGTAATATTTCTTATAGTTTGTAATAGCATAATTATCTAGCAGTAAAAAAATATCATTACTTATGTTAGATAATTTACAACTATACCACTATTTACTACTATATTATAATCAATCGGTTTTAGTCATATAATTACACTGCATATTTTATACTCTCTCTGTATCACTCTAAGTGATGTTTAAAAATTTATATTTTGTTTTATAATAAGTGAAGTTCTCACTATTCAAATAAAATTTAAGGTTATTTAAAATTTATAATCAAGATAAATTATATAAAATTTTAATTTTTTTTAATATTTATGAAAAAACTTAAACACCACTTGATATAAATGGAATATAAAAATCTGATTTGGATTTGGTCAAAAAAAAAAAAAAAAAAATCTGATTTGGTATGCCATATCCAAACCATATTTCATATTTTAAATTTCATATTTCTGTTGGGTGTTGGTTGATTCAGTTATACCGAACCAAACACTCAGAAACGGCAGTGTGAAACTGATTAGGCTTGAACTACATGTCGTTTTCTAGTCTTCCAGTATAAACTACCTGCTGTTTTGAATTCAGTAAAGGCACACAATGTATCGCGTGGTCATCGAATTTATTTGATTAGGGAATTTAGGGTTAAGAAATTGGCGAGACTTGTCGTCAGCGATACTCTCAGGTTCCTCACCGTTTCTGGTATTTGCTTTGGTATATGTTAGGGTTTCGCTTCAAATCGGAGAGAGGCAGCTAAATTTGTTGGAACATGTCGAACAATCCTCCTCAGTCCTCTGGTGCCCAGGTGCGCAAAGTCCCCAAACCTGCTCCTTTTTACTCCTTTTCGTCTTCCTCCGAACTCGAATTTATATGTTATTGCGCCTTAGTTTCAGTATCATACATGTAGTAATCGTCGCATTCTAAGCAACTTGATGCAGTGAAAGGATTAAATAAACCTATGAATATACAGTTTATGTCTCTAGAGAAATGCATAAGATCTACTTTTGTCTCCGTTAGTCTGTTGATCTATTTTTATGTGCTTATGAGATCTTTCTTTCAGCAGTTTCGGCCGATGGTCCCTGGGCAACAGGGTCAGCATTTTGTTCCTGCAGCTTCACAACAGCCGTTTCATCACCCCTATGGACATGTACCACCAAATGTTCAAAGTCAGACTCCGCAGTTTTCTCAGCAGCTTTTTCCAGTGAGACCAGGTCAGCCTGGACATATTGCATCATCATCACTGCCAAATGCACCTCCTGTTGTAGGCTTTGGTACATCTGTACCTCCATTTTCTTCTTCATATACAGTGAGGCTTCTTGCTTTTCCTCTATTTTTGTTCTTTGGATGACCCTTTTTCTACGTGTATGATTCGTTTTCACTTTCATGGATTCTTGATCTTGCAGTTTACACCATCATCTTATGGTCAGCAACAACCAACCCCGCACGCATCTGGTAGTGTCCCACCAGCAGCGAACTCTTGGCCTGCTCCTGTAAGTCAAAGTACAACACTTGTTTCCCCTGTTCAGCAGACTGGTCAACAAACACCAGCCACTCCCACAGACCCAGTAAGTGGCTTCGAGAAATATTTTTTGGTGGCTTGTATTGATGCCTATTAACTGTAGATCAATCTCTTACATAACTGTGAAATCATGTTATGTTGCGTTGTATGTCGTATAGGTTGATACGACCCATATAACTTATATTACTTATGGCATTTCAATATTTTCCTCCGTACTTTCTTGAGATAATATCTCTTTGAATCGGGTGTTCCCCAACTTAATAACAAATGTTAGTATATAGAGTATATTTTCTCTGGACCTCAACTTAGCTCAAGCTCTTCTTATAAGGTTAAAAACATGAACTGTTTCATTTAATTTCTTAAGGATGGATAACAGACACTGAACCTGGAATTCCCAACTTAGAATGACCTAGGTTTTGTTCTAGAGAGCCCAAAATTTCTCTCAAGCTTTTCATATCGATACCTAACTTATCAGTTTTTCTTTTTTTTTTTTTTCTTTATGTGCTTGTTCAATAACAGGGAAGTCTGACTCCACAATCTGCATCTGACTGGATGGAGCATACATCTGCTGATGGTAGAAAGTATATTACTGAACTAATGTTTAAGATTTAGGCCGATTGTCTCTATGGTGTACTGTATATTTGTGTTCATGCAGTTCCCGTTACAAATTGATCAGTTTAGTAGGAGATTTCTCGTAGGCTTATCACTCTGTGAACTTTTCATATGGTCATCCATGCTCTTGATTACTTTTCATGAGGATTTTGGTATATGGTTTTGGATTTATTATACCTAAAACTTTTTCCAGTTATCTGATGGATAGTTATCTTGTCTAGGTATTATTATAACAAGCAGACTAAACAATCGAGTTGGGAAAAACCTCTTGAACTAATGACACCACTTGAGGTAAGACTTTAGTCATTCTTCTAAGATGATTTTCGTCCCGCCTATCATGGAAGCTTATTAGTGCTTTTTGTTTGTGTGCCCTTTTACTAGTGATGTAAACGGTTGCATGCGTTGTCTGGAAAAAGTTGGTTTATTTATATTCTTTTGTACTGGTTTGGAAACTCCATGGTGACTTTGGAGAGATATAGCGACTGCTAAGTGCTAATTGGAAGCCAGGCATTTTCACTTTTTTAAAACAGGAAAATATATTTTCAGTCAATTGATCTCTTAGGTGATGCCAGACCAGTTTTTGCAACCATGTTAATTTGTTTTTCTTTTCATTGTGAGATTTGATAAGTTTTCACTTTTTAGTTGGGCTCCAACGGTACGTTGATGACGTTTGCAACCATTTTTTGCAATTGCTCAAAAAGTTCACACTTTTTATTTAGGCTCAAATGGCTCCAAAAGTTTTCACTTTTTTGCAACCATGTTAATTGATCTCTTAGGTGATGCCAGACTCTTACCTTAATGACGTTTTGTGTTTCTGTGGAACAGTATTATTTTATACATCAAATCTGTTCTATATATGCATGATTTATAGTTTCTAGCAACTTATAATCTTCATTTTACAGAGGGCAGATGCAACCACTGTATGGAAGGAATTTACAACAGCTGAAGGAAGGAAGTAGGCATCTTCAAAATTTCATTGGTTTTTATTTCTTGCTTATGCTCTTTTGTTGCAACTGATTTATTGTTTAAACTTCATGCAGATATTATTATAACAAGGTTACAAAGGAGTCTAAGTGGACAATTCCGGAAGATTTAAAGGTTTGCAATTTACTTATCTCATATGCAGATTTCCCAATGCGGCGCCCTACATTGAACCTGCATTGTTGTTTTGTGCAGTTAGCTCGGGAACAAGCCGAATTAGCTAGTGCAAAGAGGTCCCATTCCGAACCTGGATCGACCTCTCTATCCCACATTGCTGCATCCTCATCTGATCTAGCTGTTAGCACTCCTGTGACCGCTGTTGTGCCCAGCACATCTCCAACAATTCCTAGGCATTCTTCAAGTCCTATTCCAGCGGGTTTGGCTGTACCTATCACCCGTCCTCCCCCTGTTGCTTCTGTTACTCCAACGTCTGCTGCAACTAGTGATACTGAGGCTACTGCAATGTACTATTTTAGTTGGGAAGTGTTTGATGATTTATACACTCTTATCACGTCTCTAAATTTATCTTGTATGCTCTTATTACTAGGAAAATGGATAATTTACCGTCTCAGGGGGCAAATGAATCAAATGATGGAGCGTCAGCACCAAACAATGAGGCATGAATTTGCTATGCCTTTTTCTATAATGACTTGCCTAGTATCTAATAGTGTAGTCCAATATATTCTGCTTCCCTGCTATCTAATTCAGTTTCATGTATATCGAGGTCAATAGATACCTTGTACAAGATTTGAAAAAATTATATTCAGTGTTTACTGTACATTGAATGTTTTTGTTAGGTTGATGATAAGGAAATGTCGGTGAATGGAAAATCCAGTATGACACCTACTGGTGACAAAGCAAACGTTGAGGAACCCATGATGTATGCTACTAAGCAGGTATTTTCTTATCCTAATTTCTCCTGTTATCTGTAGCTTTATGTTTTCTTGTGAAATTCTAATCGTTTACCTATCCGTCTATTTTTCACTGTTGTTTATTTTTCTCTAGGAGGCTAAAGCTGCTTTCAAGTCTCTTTTGGAATCTGTAAATGTTCAGTCTGACTGGACATGGGAACAGGTACCGTGGATGCTATTAATAGATATGTCATGTATTCTTTCTCTCCCTGATCATGTAATAGCTCTATTACTGACATTATCATCTCCTTGTAGACAACGAAAGAAATTGTTCATGATAAAAAATATGGTGCTTTGAGGACCCTCGGTGAGCGGAAACAAGCTTTTAACGAGGTATATATATTTTATTATGAATGAAGTGCAAATGCATTTTAATATCCCTGTCTATAAAGTATTGCTGTCTTTGTTTGTGATACAATCAACTTTTCACTGGTAGATTTCTACTTCAAGTAGCTTTATTCGTACATCTGATTGTCAATTCTAATGTGCCAGTATCTCGGTCAAAGGAAAAAAGTGGAAGCTGAGGAAAGGCGATGGAGACAGAAGAAAGCGCGGGAAGAATTTGTCAAAATGCTAGAGGTATGTACCAAAGGATTCAGAAGTTCGGTGTTTCATCGGTTAGTGTGGTTGATGAGCTAATTTAAATGTTATAATGGTATTTCTTGACCACAGGAGTGTGAAGAATTATCATCATCCCTGAAATGGAGGTTTGACTTTCAGCTTATTGAAGAATCTTTGGTTATTGTCTTTATTGTATGTGTGACGTATGTGCTAATGGAAACTTTTTCCTCACCAGCAAAGCTTTGAGTTTGTTTGAAAATGATGAGCGTTTTAAAGCTGTTGATCGCCCAAGGGATCGTGAAGATCTTTTTGATAATTATATTGTGGAACTTGAGAGGAAGGTAATTATCTGTGTGTTTTTTTTCAGTTTGGGTGTTTAATAAGATACTTTGCTCTTCTAAACAAATCAAGCCATGGAAACAAGCATTGAGGTGTTGGACGAGGGATAATTATTGCTGGTTGTTACCATTTGAAATGTCCTTTTTAGAATAATGGCAAGCTAATGCTTTTGGTGGTCACTTAGATTGGGGCTGAGCAAAGATCTGGCGCGCCAGCGTGATGGCTTTTGAAGCTTCTATAGAGAATAGATATTTTTGTTTTGTTTTGTTTTGTAGAATGGCCAAATATTACTTAGATTGACATCATGGATCCTTTAATCTGCAGGAAAGAGAGAAGGCAGTGGCAGAACATCGGCAGAAGATGGCAGAATATCGGAAGTTTCTTGAAACCTGTGACTTTATCAAAGTACACACCTGTTTGTGTAACTATTCCTGCAAATATTTTTTGTTTCATAGACCTTGCCATAATGTCTTTTGTAATACGTTTTGAAGGCCAGTACACAATGGCGCAAAATTCAGGATAGACTGGAGGATGATGAAAGATGCTCATATCTTGAAAAGATAGATCGTTTGATTGGTTTTGAGGTAAGTAACTTTATCGAGAAATTCATGTTGCCACCACTGGAATATTTTTTCTAATGTTTGTCATCCAGGATTACATTAATGACCTGGAGAAGGAAGAAGAGGAGCTGAAGAGGGTAGAGAAAGTAAGGTCGATGTTAAGAATTGTAACCTCATATTTGTTCTTATGAAGTCCAAAGCTAATTCTTTCATTTTCATGTGGAGCTAGGAACATGTTAGGCGGGCTGAGAGAAAAAACCGTGATGCATTTCGTACACTATTGGAAGAACATGTCGCGGCTGGCATCCTTACAGCCAAGACGTACTGGTTGGAATATTGCATTGAGGTGCCCAACCAATTTACATCTTTGTGGGAAAAAATATGTTGGATTCTTTTGCTCAGTTATTTTTTCTGTACAGGTTAGAGACTTGCCTCAATACCAAGCTGTTGCATCTAATTTGTCTGGCTCAACTCCGAAAGACTTATTCGAAGATATCACGGAGGAGTTAGAGAAGCAGGTAATTTGGAGTAGATATAGTATACTTCTAAATGGCTTTACTATTCTAGCTTTGCGTGAATCTGATAGTTGGGAAATTAAGCCTGTTCTGTTAATGGACAGTATCACGAGGACAAGAGTCGCGTAAAGGATGCGATGAAGTCAAGGAAGGCAAGTCAAAAAATTTGCTAGTATTTTTGCTTATTCGTATGCCAAACTTTTCTCTAATCCATTTCTCTAATAGGTTTCCATGGTCGCCTCATGGATATTTGAAGATTTTAAATCTGCTCTTTCAGAAGATCTCAGTTCTCAACCAATATCAGACATAAATTTAAAGGTACTGGCTCAGTTGTGAGAAGTAACACTTTTCAGCTGATAATATTCCGACATAAACGGTTTTCTAAATTGTGTGAATTCTAAAATTATGTCAGCTACTGGTTCAAACTTCTGTTTCTCTCTGTAGTCAATGAGTTTAAATTGTTGTTCATGGCATGCTTTAACCCATCACACCTTCATTGCGCTATTTCGCAACTACTCGTTGACGAGATTTATGTAAACATTTGTAAATTATTTCGCAAATCTTTTCTCAAGTACAACAAAGAATTGTGAAGGTATTCTTTGAAAGCTCAGTTGAATGGGCTCTAATGTGTCTATTTCCATTGTATATCAGCTTATATATAATGACTTGGTTGAGAGGATGAAGGAAAAAGAAGAAAAAGAAGCCAGAAAGCTTCAGCGTCTGGCTGAAGAATTTACCTCTCTCTTGCGCACTTTCAAGGTATATCTTACCCATGGTGACCTACTTTTCTCTGAATTCTCTAGGACGTTTAAACATAAATTTGTTTCTGTTAGGAAATAAGCGCAGCTTCAAATTGGGAAGATGTCAAACAACTAGTTGAAGAAAGTCAAGAGTACAGGTAAATAGTTTCTTGCTTTAGAACATGACTCTTCATAGCTCTTAACAAACACCTTGAATAAAAGAATAAAAAGGTCCGAAATTTCTTCAGATCGATTGGAGATGATAATGTTAGCAGAGGGCTTTTTGAGGAATACATAGCGAGTTTACAGGAAAAGGCAAAGGAGAAGGAGCGTAAGCGTGATGAGGAAAAGGTAGTGGAAACTCTTATAATCTTTTATGTTGAAAACAGGTGTCTAATATTTTTACTGTTGTGGAAGTTTCAGACTAGGAAAGAGAAGGATAGGGAGGAGAAAGAGAAGCGGAAAGACAAAGAGAAGGATAGAAGAGAAAAGGAAAGAGAACGCGAAAAAGAGAG